>OZ014481.1:16865136-17059608 GCA_963965965.1 Trididemnum nubilum
TGTTCAGAATATTACGAGCAATAATTTTTTTAATTTATGAAGATGATTTTTCAAATTCTTTGCTCAGTTTATCATTTTGGACTTGCCAGTTGCCACTCTTTTATTCACTCTTTCTCCATTGATTCTATTCTCTACTCTAACATTCCCTTTGAGCCAAAAGAAAATTTTGGTACCTTTGTCATGAGGGTATATGGATTGTAGCACTTGTACTGTCCACAACAAAGAAATCTTTCTGGTCATCTTTTTTGTAGCTTGCTGTAGCCTTAAAGATTCGCAAAGTATTGTAACAAAGTTAATAACTAGAATCCGAGTAACACGATAATGTTTTGTAGTGTATGAGGTTTGAAATTTATCCAGATATTAATACATGGCAATCTAAATGATTCCAGTCAAACTTATTGAGGCAAACAACTTCCGACTACAGAAGAAGACATATAGAAATATGTGATGTATAATTGACTTGTACACTGTCTTTCCAATTTCTGAAGTGCTCCAATGGACATTTGCCCCCAGTTAACGGTACAGGAAGTTCAGTTGAAAATTAGAAACCCCACTACAGGCTGTTTTCCCCTAATGGGTTTGTCAGGTGGGGTGAAAACTAAACAAAAACAGTAAAAACCTCAGTACACAACCCAGGTTTTCCCCTCCTCGCACCGGAAGTCCTGTGGCAAGCGCGAGCCCAAGTTATCCCACTAGGGTTAACTGTGGTACGCACCAGCCAGGGACCGCAACCAGGGTCGATGGTGCGGAGCCGCGGCTGGTTCAAAACACTGTAAGCATTAAGTGTGAAAGCTGAGCATCTTAATTAAACACTGCTGATGCGCTGCTGTGTGTCTGTCAAACAGGGGCGTATTTAGGGGGGGGCATTGTGCCATGGCCCCCCTTTGGGTCGCCAGGATTGTATAATTGCATAGAATAGTATGGAAAATTGAGGCATGCCCCCCCCCCCTTTGCAAGTTGGGCATAAGGTTTGATCACTCAAAGGGTATGTGTTGTGCGTTTCTTCTAGGCTTGCACCAACGTTTGGGCTTAAAATCGGAGGAAATTTGAGTGAAGACCTTTTCTTTGTTTTTACTCTTCACCTAATTTTGGGCGAAAAATCGGACTGATTTTGGGTGGAACAATTTCTGATTCAGATCTATGTTCTCAAATTTTCTGAAGTTCCTGCCCCCCCCCTTTTCAAAATCCTGCGTACGCTACTGCTGTCAAACGTTGTGAAAACTCTTTTAAAATTTCAAACACTGTCCTAGATACAAAGCGGCATTTTACGTCACAGTGATTAGCCGATTTGCGTTAAATGTGGTTTTATTAAAATCCAGGTTGATGATTTTTTGGTTTATACTAGGCTTTGTGTCGACATTTTGATACAAGTTCGGAGTATCGCAATTTTTTTTATCCTAAACAAAGGTTACATCTGTTAGAACCGTTCTGATAGGGCCGTGCTTGTCTCGTGATGTATAAATGTATACACAGTAGCATATAAGTAATCTCAAATTTTCGCTGTTCATGTGCAAACTGTAAACTTTATTTTTTCTCCGAGATTTTGCAGGTACAGTTTTTTATTGAAAAAGAAAAAAATTTAGCCCGGTTCCCGTATAGTTTTCCAAAATTTTGAAATAAGGACCACCCTAGTGTAAACCTTAAAAGCTTTAACGGGACTTAAAATCTCAATTCTTTCTACAACTCCTCAACAAAAACACTACAAATTCATCTCAGCAAATCGTCATAATTTTTGTCAAAAGTCCAATTTATTTTTGTCAACACTTTGACAATATCAAAACAACAAAAATGAAGCGCAGCCAAGACTCATGCTGCAAACAGTCATTTGCTACTGAGATAGGTTACGATAGTCTATGGATTGTAATCTTGTAAACGCTTGCCAATCAAATATCGCTCATTTTTGATGTGGTCACACAAGCGATTAAATTGCTTAATTTCGTACTCAAAAAATGCGACCGTATTTACGCCAAATATAAGCAGTGGGTACGTGCGCCATTTTAAAAATTGCACGGTTGACAACTGACAATCAAAGATAAGAGGAATAGAACGACTAATAATATACGGGATACTGAGAAAGATCAATACTACAGTTAATACAGGCACTAATGTGCTGGTTACAAAATTGCACAGTGGTAGGTTACGAAGTCCTTGTTGATATGCTCTTTCAAGGTTTTCTTTAAGCCAATTACGAGGTCCTACAAAAAGTGAGGCTATCAGGAGCTTCTGCATCAACAAACCAATAGCCCAATCATGCCACAGTATTATAAGTGGTGTTTGGTGTAGGCTTATTGTCATAGGAATTAAAATAACCAAGTCCACAAGTAAGCCTATGAGCAGTGGCAGCAAAAACACCAAGAAAAAAACGATAACTAAAAGCTTAGTAAGCAAGGTGAAAACATCTGTAATTTTTTCCCGTATTGTTTTCCAACCCCGAGGCAGCCAAGTCGCAATAGCCCAGTAAAAACGACAGCAATTCCAGCAAAAATATGTGCCAAGCAAGAAAGTGTATGTTTCGTGAACCTCAATTTCGAAGCCTAAAACGTTAATACTTACACAGTTGTCTAAAATCAGTTTAAGAGCTGAACGACCAATAAAGACCGGCACCACCAATAAACCAAACGAAATAATACCAAAAGTAACAGCTACACAAGCCAGCAATACAACAATCCGCAATGCGAAATACGGTGGCTTTATGAAAGGTCGTTCTGCGTGGTCATTTTGAGAGTAAAAATCATTGGCGTTAGGAACTGCATTTTCTTCGTTCAAAGGATTTTCATTTCCTCGATTGGCAGCCTCTTTATCATCAAGCAAATATGATTTGATTCCCAAAAGCATCCCAAAAAACTCAGCCCATTTACAAATCAGCTTCTTTATCAAAGTCTTTGTATTGCCGTGTTCGAGAAGACCAGGTATGGTAAATTGCAAAATGATTACTTGCAAGCAAAACTCACCAATTAAGGAGGTTCTCATAGAGGCATGATATGGTAGAAAGCTGGGAGCCATTGTACAGAGAAAATAAACAGGAAGCCAAGCTAAGATCACTATAGTGGATCCAAAGATGATCGTTGACATTAAAAACCTTCGACAATACTTGTAAATTGAAAGCTGGATCATTTCGTTGATTGGATTAAAATCAGGGTCGTTTAGATTTCGAAGAAACCACAAAGCACCAGGTCGAAGAACCTCCTTAGCTAACATCAAAAAATTCGCGAAATAAAACACAAATATCATGCCAATAACCCAATGCAAAAAAATAGACACTCCAGGTGATTCTAAGTACGTTATCTGCCGCTCTTCTAATGTACTATCAAACACTTTGAGGGAGCAAATATCTAGCCATATACCACAAAGTAGTGGAAATATCCCAATTTCAACCAAAACAAGTAATGCGACTTTCAAAATGATATAACATAATCCAAACAATCTACCAGTCCAGTGAAATTTTGCAATTTGCAATACAATATGACAACTTAGAAATCCACAAGCAACTAACACATAACCACAGAGCGTTGTTAATACACCTTCAAATTTGGTGGCAACAACATATGATTTTAAATCAACAAACAACAAAAAGAAATGTCCTAGATGGTAAGGACAAAAAGTAAAAACTAAAATGAAAAGAGTATTCAGTGCTATGACCCAAAGCACATGCTCAACAAACAAAAAAGAACCGTCTAAACCCAAAATCCTCTCCCAAGAGATGTCATCAGCTTCTTGATCCCAGTCGATGATGTTCCAGTTCAACTCTGCATCTTCTTCATTCTCATCGCCGAATTCATCCCCAAAATTTTCCAAATCTTCACCATCTGCACCAAGTACCACATCATCTTCAACTACATCATTTGGATTATTATTTACTTCTTCCACAGGTTCTTCAATGTTTCTAGGGATTAACCATGCTGGCAAGTCTCCATGCAGAACTTGAATTCTTAACCACAAGAGGGAAATAAAAGCACTTAAAGTACAAGCAACAATGACACATCCATGCATTATATCTTGCCCTATGTTATTGAAGGATAACATATCTCCTGGAAATGATGTGAGAACAGAAACTGAACCAGCAAAAACACAGTTGTAAATCCGAGATGCAGTAAGAGGCACAACTCCTAGCCAAGCAATTGCAACAAAAGTGTAATGTATCCAGCATTTTACAGCAGATCCAATGCTAGCTAGTAATCCAAAAAACAAATCTTTTAGAGGCAAACGATTTGGCATGTCTGGGCTATAGATAGGCTTAAACGAGTATTTGTGGTTGCATAATTCACAGTATTCTTTTCTGCTGTGTTGTAGCCATCGAATGAGACATTCTTGATGAACATGACGAATGCTTCCCGTGCATATGCATGGATGAAACAAGGGTCTTTCTGCTGTTCCGCTTGAACGACAAACACGGCATATTTCTTCATCTTCTTCCATTTTTCCAAATGCTTTCAAAACAAATGAAATATTCTATGCATCAATAAGTTAAAGATAGCTAACTGAAATACATGCATCTGTGTCTCTAAACAATTATATACAAAGCAACATCTGCAAACAAATACACTTTGCCAAATGCCCCAAGAAAAAGAGAAACACAAACATCAATTAAAAAAGTTAATCATACCGATGCTTCTGTATCAATAACAGTAACTTTTAAAATACATTTTAAAAAAACTATAAATTTATGGAGTATTGGCAAGGAAACACCGAAAAACTGGAAAGTTTGGGAGTCAAGGTGCTTCTTAGATTGTTCACACTAGGAAAATAAAGCAAAACGGACACAATGAACTAATTAAATGATAGACTGTGCACTGTAAACCAGTAATCCTCAACCTGCAAGAAAAGCAAACAAAAAGTAAACAATATGTATCAAGGGTTAAATAAAATTGAAAAATTAAATAATTTTATAGCATAGGTCGAATTAGTATTTTTGCTAAATAGAATTTTTTTGTAGAGTTTTTTGAAGGTAGCAGTACTAAATTCTTTGCTTTTATAAACATCGTCAATGTTTGTCCAGAGTTTTGACCCACTAAAAGCGAATAGATTTTGAGTAATACATTTCTTCACCTAGGCAGAAAATATATATTTTTGATGCATGTCTGGTATTGTTCTTCCTCTCTGGTCATTAGCACAAATCTGAACATACTTTGCAGCATATACAACCTGCAAATGTTTAATAACTCTTTTGCAGCGGATCAAATCAAAAATCATTCGTAATAGTTGCTGTACTACGCTGAAGTGTGTAACAAATTCACAGGGTACATCGGGCAAAGCAGATCCTTTAGAAGAAATACTGCAGCGGTTAGGCCCATAGGCATTGACAGGAGGGGGCATGGCTCCCCTGAATTTTCACATATGATGTCATGAGTCTTAAAACAAGCCTTCATGTTGCAAAACCATCTCAACTATCAACAATCATCTAATTTTCTTTCTTTGGTGCGCTGGCCTGCTCTTAGAAAGGGGTCATGGTGCTACCTACAAAGTAGTTAATTTTGTGAATAGTTTGCAGTAAATTTCAAAAAATTGAAAAAGTTTTTGAAATTTGAGAGGTATAGAAAAGCCAATCAGCACTGCAAATTATCTATCACCAGCAAATATTTCAAAGTAGACTGTTTATTTGCCATTTTACAAAAAAACTTGCAATACAGTACCATAATCAAGTAATCAGAATCAATACTGGTAAGAGTCTACAGTCTAGTTGACTATAATTTTATTCAAAACCAGCCTTACAAATAAGTACAGTAGTTGCAGCAGCAGTAGTACAAGCCCTATGACTGTATGGGTTCCATTTTTGGTAGTTAATGCTGGCTCTATTCTTATTGGCCCCTCCTGAAAATTTTTCTGCCTACTTTCTTGCTCTGAACGCATCTTAAACGCCCTAACAAACCAATATGATTTTTACATTTTAGGACACATTAAAAATCAACTAAAACTAGTTTATTTAATTAAAACTTTAACGCGAATTCAAAATAAACACAGTATGTAGGCCTACTAAAACACATTTATTCTAAAAAACTTTTAACGATGCTATCAAAATCATTCGAAATCTAGTTTGTTTTATTGAAATCATCAACATAAAGTGATGTAACGTTCAAAGGTAACAAGATTAAGCTAAAAGTTTGAAGATTAAGATCATATACCCATCAGTAAAAAGTACACAAAATTTGATCCTACTTTTCAGGTGCTTATGGTATTACCGTAAGCAACCAATTTTAATTTAGTGCTGAGTGCAGACTGATTACCGCAAGCCTATGTAATGTCAGAAGTAGTCAACATAAACACTTGCCAACCAAACGTAGCTATAGTAATAGTCCTACTGTGAAAGGTACACCTGATACAGCAGGCTAGGTTAGACACCCGGAACCGCACAGCAGTAGCTTAAGAGTAAAAGACCCCAGTAGACTAGGCCTACTGCATTACGGCACCGAGGATGTTCTGTACTTTCAAGTTATTTAAGACTACTGGTATGTCACTTCCCGATTAGTGCAGAGTTTAGCCTTCTTAATCATGTAACTGTCCTGACCAGTAGAGTGGGTCCGTCGAAAACACAAAATTTTTTTGCGAATTTCACCCTAATTTTAACTCTAATCCCAATCCTAAACCGAACTCTAACCGCAACCCTAAACCCAGAACCCAACTTTAACCCTAGCTATAAGCCACAATAGCCTATAAAAAACATGTTCTCTATACTAAGCCTTAACCGACTTCCATGGAATTCTCATTTTGAAAAAAAAAATCTGCATTTTTAACACTGCCCTGCACTGCTGTAGGGCTACTGTAGAGTGAACAATGATTAGGATGAGTAAAAATATTACCTGTATATCTATGTATTCTATTAGCATTACCGGCAAACAATGTGTCAAATGTGATGATCTGTCATTGCCACCACTGACCATGATCAATTTAGTACGGTAGATCGAATTATTCTTTGCTTGGCAAATGGAAGAGGCTATTGACTTGCATCGTCAATAATTTGAATAAGGTATTTGAATAAAGGTAAAATAGTGAATTTGTAATCTTTTCGTCATGCATGGTTCTCCATGAAATCAATCTTTAGATGATGACAATATTTACATTGCTTGTGAAGATACCAAATTGGGTTCTCACTGGATTTAATGCACAAACGATGATTGCTGCTCCTGGTGGCATACAATATGGGCTGGGTTAGGTGAATGTTCATCAAAAAAAACAAATACATTTTTGTCAGACCTGTCGCTGGATCTGCCCTAAATGTACGATATCCAGTTATCCAAAGCTTACATCTCATCTTCAGGAGAAAAATGATCAACCAACAAAAATGATGGAGGCGATGGTGGCAAAGTGCAATCCAGCAATTGTCAATGCTTGAGCTGAAAATCTTCTCAAGCAACAAGAAATGGGAAATTACTGGTATGCCAATGGTAAATCATACTCTGCAGCTCTCAAGTCCAAAGACTCTATTGAAACTAAACTGGTTAAAGTTGTGGATTGTCCTAGTTTGGCTCCACCCGCAAGTGCACCAAGCTCCACTCCTTTAGCATGACTGCAACAGAAGGAAGAATAACTTGATTCTATTTGGTATGCCTGAATCTGCGGAATCTGCTCCTGAAGATCAACTGCTTGATGACTGCAAATCTTTCATATCTTTACTGCATGACAAGTTTAACTTTGCTAAAGGTGACATCATTAATGCATTCCAGATAGGCTCAAAGTCTAATGATAAAGATCGACCTTTCTTGATCAAATTTGCAACAGAACAAATCAAATGGAACATTCTGAAAGTATCAAAAGACATGAAACTGTTGAAAGGCGACATCAGCTATCCAGTTTATTTCTCATTAGATCGCACCGCACTACAGTGCAAAGAGAGGCAATGTCTTCTGGATGAACTTAGAGCTCACAAAAACAATGGTGACAGTGATTTGATAATAAGGAACAATAAAATTGTCAATAAGTCTGAAACTTTTTTTCGATCATCAGCCCAGGCTATCTGGGCTCAGCTACTTGACGAATAAGACTTTTCCTCAACCTGCCCCTGCCCATCTAGAGTCAACCTCACTAAGCACATGCTGCTTCAATGCTTGCTCCATAGTAAACAAACTTAAACTTTTTAGATTCTATGATCTGTCATAGGGATTACAATGTACTAAGAGATGATAGAAGATATAGTAAAGGAGGTGGCATTATGCTCCTATACAAAAATCACATGTCAGTAAGTAGGTACATTCCTCCTTTATCTGCAGAAAATAAGCTGTTTGAATTCATATCTGTTGATGTTTTTGCTGATAAAAACTGCTTAAGTTTTACCTGCTTTTATATTCCTCCCAGCAATGTTGTTTCTTATAATGATTTTTATTATGCCTGTAAGTGTCTTAGTGACTGCCGTACTACTTGCTTTCCTCACTTTGTTTATGGTGATTTTAACTAGCCCAATACTGATTGGAGTATTCCCGTTAGTGTAGGTAATTCCGCTCATGACTACTTTGTTGAATTGTGTAATGATCTCAACCTTCTTCAGCATATATGTGTACCCACCCATCTAGGTTTTTTTTTTCGGTCATTGACCGATTTTTTTGCGCAATGACCGAAATATTTTTGATCTGTTCAGTCATAATGAGCGAAAACTTTTTCACCACGGCCAACACAATATTCGCAGGTTCGTAGCACTACGAGCGAATGTCAAGAAACAAAACCAGCTGTTGGTAGTTCTTTTCTCTAAACAAGTATTGCTTTGAAGCACTTTTCTTATCTGCGCATGCCGCGAATGTCGGAATTGATGTGGTAGGCCTACGCGTTGAAAGAGCAGAAATCAAAAAAACACACGATTTTCATTGAAAAACAGTTATTATTTCATCACACTTGTTAATGAATAAAGCAGAACAACAACTACAAAGTGAATTGCTACGTAAAGGTAAGTGATAAAACGAAAAATAATATAAACTTGTGGAGCGGTTGATAAAAATTTTAGTGCTGAGTTTATTCAGATCAGTTCACTCTATTTAATCCTAAAAGTCAGAACAAGATTGCATCTCAACTGACAGGAGTACGCTGAGTGGTTCTAGTAAAAGAGAGCGACTGGAGCCCAGAAACAAGAAAACAAAATTTTGCAGTAAGCAGTCGACCTTGAGTTCATTTTTTTAAATCACCAAGTAGCGAAGATGTCGTTGAAGTCAAATCTAGTTCGTCTCCAAGTTTAACGCTGCGCGTTGTAGAAGACGATAGCAATTTGATTTTTATGGTCACTCTCAAGAGCGTCGGCAGAAGGGGGAGGCAATACGAATTGAGCCAGTATTAATTACTAAAAACAAAATAATTTTTGAAATGTGGGAGGTTTTAGAGAGAGTGTGTGAAAATCCAGGGAGAACCATGGCCCCCTCTTGCCGACACCCATGGTCACTCTAGATGATGAAGAAACAGAGCAAGGTTTGTCTTAAGTAAATTCTTTGATACTTTTATTTAAGTTGTGAATCCCGCACTGAACAATGTACTACTAACTTCATACCACTGCGCAAAGCATTGAAGAGAAATAATATTATGCAGTACAGGCGCGTCGCCAGCGGGGGGGCAATGCCCCCCCGATTTTCGTTTTTGCCCCCCCGATTTTTTTCTTGCATCCCAACGAAATTTTTTTAAGTTGGTGTTTTTGGGTGGAAAAAACGTTGAAATTTGCGATTTTGGCCAGAAAAAGCCTTCGGATTTCGGCGAAGACCTTTTTTTTTGGAGATCACCTGCTTTTGGTCGGAAAATTTGCGATTTCAGCCAGAAAAAGCCTTCGAATTTCGGCGAAGACCTTTTTTTTTTTTTTTGAGATCACCTGCTTTTTCGGCGAAAACCTTTGCCCCCCTGATTTTAATTTTGCCCCCCCGATCTCACAAAACTGACGACGCCCCTGATGCAGTAACAACAGCTATTTTTATGCGAGTTCAAGTTCTGAGATTCTTATTTTTATTCTTTCTCGAGTTCGTCAAAGATGTCGAATTTTTCGAGTTTAATTAAGTTTTGTTAAAAACAAGCAGTAAAACTAAAATCCAGCTTGCATGAAGAAAACGTGAAAAGGAAGTCATTGCCCTTGCTAAGTTTTACAAAATTAGCCCTGACCCTATCGAAACCGAAGTGCTAGAAGACGAATGGCCCAATTTTAAGTTTGAAGTTTTACGGAATTGCCGTTATGCTGATGACAATTGGTGAACGGTTTTGACAATCGCTGCAGAACAGGAATTGGATTTTTCCACAATTGCCAGAGATAGCCCACTCTTTCCCCGATTGCCAGAGCAATACTTAGTTTCAATGCTGAAAACGCAACTGTAGAACGAGGTTTAAGTCCTTTGGTTAGACTAAAAACGCCCCAAGAAATTGTCGACTACCATTCACTTGTGACAATTGATGAAACTATGTTTGAATGCAGAATCGTACAAAACTTGTGATTACAGTTTGGCATACAACCATAGATGGGCAAGTTAATGTAAAACGTTAGCTTTTTAAACCACTAGTCCGTTAACAAACTTCACACCTCCGTTAACGTTAATTCGTAATTTTCAGCTTTAATTAACTGAAGTTAATGAAGTGCGTTAATTCGTTAACATTTTGCGTATAATTTACATTTCGTTTTATTCACTCGTTTCTACAACACATATTGACGCTGTTGAGCTGATCGTAAGGAAATATTTATTGCTATGAAGGTCTTTTTGTGTTTTGGAAGTTACAATTTACAGTCTAATCAAATTTTTAAGATAAAAATACGTTCAAATGCACTAACGAAGCTGCGATCTGAAAATCTTTGGAAATTGCGAACAGAATTTGATTTGATGTGGCTGCAGCTTATTATTTGCCACAAAAAAGAGCTCCTTTCTTCGCTTTCTTCTATAAAACTCGTGCTAACACGCAACAAATGTTACCAGTGCAAACTGGTTTTGTACCGGTACGATGAATGAATGGTGCAAGATATTAGAGATAAAAACCTTAAGGGTCATTCCATTATAATTCAACAAATTTGGATGCAAAATCAAACCCTTATCTCTTGGAATTTCTTTGTTTTTTAATATGTTGTGGTGTCTTTGAAGCAAACCTCAAATCAGTTGGAATTTTTTTGATATCTTTTTTCGTTTTTGAGATATTAGGATTCAAAAATTTGCATTTTTTCCACTAGTGGCGCTAGAGCGCAAAGCAATTTTAGACTTTATATGTTACTCTTGATCAATTTTTTTGACCAAGATGTCCATTTATATGTTTTTGGGGGCAAGGAATTCAAAAATGCAGTCAGATTTGCTGAAATATAAACAGAAAAAAAGTTAGGGGTAAAAATCATGTTGCAAGTTCCGAACCTCCGCATCACTTCATGATTCAACATTTTTGATTCTGATTTGTTGAAATGTGTAGTGTGTATATCTAACTTGCTTGCCCTAAAATATCTTTTCTGGAACTTTTTTGTGGAGCTCACTCAAAGGTATTTTGTGAAGATAGCCATGACTGCATTCGGCTAAGAGCATTTCAGCATATTATGTAGTGATGTGTGGTGTCGTGATATCTGAACACAATAGTAAGCAATATGTACTGTATTAATCATTATTCATTTTGTGAAACAAAGTCCCTAGTGCTCTTGTCTTGAACCTTCTTAACTGAATTTTACTTTATATCATATGTTTTTAGGTTAATCATCGAGATTTGTACATTATTCATATGAAACTTTGACCTTTAGTTTCATGGCTTTAAGATTTAATTGATAGCGACTTATATTATCATGCTATATTAATTCATCCCTTTTAATTACATTGTTCTAACAATTACATTTGTGGTAAATATAATTACATTTTGATTGCATCATAAACTTTTCTGTGATGTAGCATGATGTAAAATTGCATAGTACCACAAGTGTAAAAATGTTTAAGTTCAACAAATAAATGAACGTGGATCTTACTAATTATTGGTTGGAAAAAGGAAGACAGGAATAAACTAAACAGAAGATCAACAGTGTATTGGGTGATTGTCTTTCAAACATTGATTGTTTCACTTCTCATTTCTACATTTCAAAATGTCAATCGAAATATTTGACTTCCCTTGAGAATAATCTTCCTTCAACACTTGATACATGCATAGTGTTGCAGATTTTGCAGAAAATTCTTTGACAACTCAAGATGCTGTCCAGGTATGGCACTGGACCAAACAGCTATGCACCATTCTTCCTGTGCATGGTTCTTTAGTATAACAATGAGCAGAAACACTTTCATATCAAGTCTTTTGCAGTCTTCTCTTATGATTTACATCATGGCACTGCTTTCGTTTATCAATTGCAAAAATTTTTGTATCAATTTTTGCATGAAAGGTTTAACCACCTTCCTATACTACAATACTTTTCAGACAGCTGTGCTTCTCAATACAAAATTATAAAATCTTTTTGAATTTAACATTTCATCATCATGACTTTGGATTGGATGTGTTCTAGAAATCACATATTCAAAGTGCCTCTTGTTTGATCTATGACGTATCTGACAAGCTTCTTTTCCACATGTTTGCCTTTAATCCTAATTTGCGTAAATCACTTCTCATCGTTGCATTTCCGTGATCATCATCACGTGATAACTTGTTTCAAGTGTTTCACATGTTGAAACTGAGCTCATTCTTTAATTTGGTGTTAAACAGTGCGCACTATTTATTTTGAACATTTTATTGCCTTAATGTTGAAAGTCAGCGAAGATGATTTTAGTAAAAGTTTGCTTTATTTGTTTTAAGCTGCCTTGATATTATTTTTACTCACCATACCTAAATATATTTATCTAATCGACGGATTGTAGTTGTGGTCTTCTTCAGATTGGGCAGTTATAGAAATTTGGAGTGAAGACTTCTTGGGTTCCCCAAGGGGTTACCGCTATCTTCAAATTAGATTTGTAACGGTTTCGTAACAGATGCGACTTGGAACTTCTATGCCACAAGTCATAGGGGCACCATGAAAAGAAAACTTGTTAGCGAAAGCTTATGCCGAACAACAGAAAACCCAATAATAACTGCAAAACAAGCATTTGAGTACCGTACTGCAAAATTTCCATGCCATAAGTTGAATTTTGAAAATTGTAGAACAGCTTCTTGAATCAACAAGAATTATACTGCAACAGTGATATGATGGGGCTTCCACTATATCTGGAACCAGAAGTTTCTATGTGTTTATCCCCAATGGACTTGACATAATTTTTTACAAGCGAACTGCTGAAGATCCATAATTATCTGGTACTTACTATTTTTTGAAACAACCTGGAAAAGCTGTTCAACTACATATGCAAGATTATGCAGCAGTTCTGTATGGTAGGCATTGGTGGATTGGTTTAGGCAATTGACAAAATTTCTTCAGAAGCAAAAATGAAATTTATGTCTTCACATGGACCACAGAAAACATTTTACTGGCCTGTCCTTTCCTACGGTCCGCGACATCCTGACGCGACCGACCTGACGCGAGACAACTCACCCCGGGAATCCTGACGCCAGGGACATCCTGACGCTCGAGACATCCTGACGCCAAAAGTTCCAAACTTTTGCGCTCTGTTTTTTTTTCTTTTTCTTCTTTTCGCTTTTCCGCGCTACGCCACAGCTACGCTTTTAACGATTAACGTTCGATTATTGTGACGTAAGTATAATATTTTCCGTTAATTGCAAACTTCATACGAATTTCTGTTTTGCAGAAACAACTCAAAAGCGAGTTGTATTTTTGCGACAAAAATCGTGATGAAACCAAAGTCAAGTTAGCGAATATGTAAAAATGCTGGCGTTAAGTTTCAAACGATGACCGAATGCCGCGATTGAAAGTTATAACTTATATGTAGATATTTCATGAACAATAATAAGTGTGGTTAATTTACAAAGAAAAATGCTCTGAAAGGAATTGTATGTTAAAAGCAAAAAAAAAAAAAAATTTGAAGTCAAGTACCGCGAATCGAAATTAATTAATGCAGCGATCAAAATTTATTATTTTTGCCTATTATTATTGGATGACCACATAGCAATTTTACACGCATTTTCATAAAAAAGTTATTACTTTTTGGTTAGCGATAATTCGTCGATAGACAACGTTTGAAAGTAAAGTTGAAATTACGGCTAAGAATGAAAATAGATCAAAAATATTGTGCAATAGTTTGTAATTATCCAACTAATTACTTTCCCAAATGGGTGGTTTATTTGGTTTTAACCTCGATAAATGGAGCTATTAGTTTTTGCAATCGCAGTTTTTAACTTTGAATGACTCGACTTTGAAAGAACAAAACAACACGGTCCACACTTCACATCAGCATGCCAAATTATCGTAATTTCTCCGCTTGCAAAATTAAAGCATTTAAACAATAACAAGTTGCTAATTTGGATAAGCTTCAAACTTTTCAGCTCATTAAAGAGTAAGATCATAAAAATGACAACAAGCTGCTAATCGAAATGCTATCGACAAATTATTGCTAATCAAAAACTAACGATTTTTTTTATGAAAATGCGTGTGAAATTGCTATGTGGTCATCCAATAATAATAGGCAAAAATAATAAATTTTAATCGCTGCATTAATTAATTTCGATTTGCGGTACTTGACTTTGAATTATATTTTTACTGTTTTTTTTTAACATACAATTCCTTTCAGAGCATTTTTGTTTGTAAATTAACCACACATATTATTGTTCATGAAACATCTACGTGGTCGTTTACTACAACAAAACATATAAGTTATAACTTTCAATCGCGGCATTCGGTCATCGTTTGAAACTTAACGCCAGCATTTTTACATATTCGCTAACTTGACTTTGGTTTCATCACGATTTTTGTCGCAAAAATACAACTCGCTTTTGAGTTGTTTCTGCAAAACAGAAATTCGTATGAAGTTTGCAATTAACGGAAAATATTATACTTACGTCACAATAATCGAACGTTAATCGTTAAAAGCGTAGCTGTGACGTAGCGCGGAAAAGCGAAAAGAAGAAAAAGAAAAAAAAACAGAGCGCAAAAGTTTGGAACTTTTGGCGTCAGGATGTCTCGAGCGTCAGGATTCCCGGGGTGAGTTGTCTCGCGTCAGGTCGGTCGCGTCAGGATGTCCTGCTTCGCCTTTCCTAATATTCTGTAAATCGTAAATTCTCTTGCAGCAACATCTCAATGTGGACATACTTATCAAGTTTCTGATTTTGACTTCAAAGCTATTTGCAAACTACTAGAATAGAACATCAATAATCACACTAAAGACTGATCGAACTAATTTGTATTTTTTTGCTTCTTTTTGAGTCATTAAATGTGTATGAATAGTGATTATTTTGACCAATTAATGACAAAATCAGAAAAAGCAGATCAATGTATTCATCCTTGGTGAATACTTATGTTTAAACATAAATTGAGTTATCATTTTGAGCAAAATGTAGCATTGCTTTGCACATCACTGCAATAATATAATTTGGCAAATATTTTATGTCAAAATTATGGCAAAGTTAATTTTTTACTAAAGTTAATTTTTTACCAAAGTTAATATTTTTGAGCATACTATTGGAGAAATGATATTGATGGCTACCAATCACACCTTATAGTTATTTGAATTAGAGGCAAAATTTATGAGTTAAATTTCTGTGTAAAATACATAAGAATCTGTGAAACCAGTGCATAATATGCAAAAATGCTTTTTGCCTAATTCAGTCATGGCTATCTTCACAAAATACCTTTGAGTGAGCTCCACAAAAAAGTTCCAGAAAAGATATTTTAGGGCAAGCAAGTTAGATATACACACTACACATTTCAACAAATCAGAATCAAAAATGTTGAATCATGAAGTGATGTGAAGGTTCGGAACTTGCAACATGATTTTTACCCCTAACTTTTTTTCTGTTTATATTTCAGCAAATCTGACTGCATTTTTGAATTCCTTGCCCCCAAAAACATATAAATGGACATCTTGGTCAAAAAAATTGATCAAGAGTAACATATAAAGTCTAAAATTGCTTTGCGCTCTAGCGCCACTAGTGGAAAAAATGCAAATTTTTGAATCCCAATATCTCAAAAACGAAAAAAGATATCAAAAAAATTCCAACTGATATGAGATAAGTTTTGAAAACATTACAAAATATCAAAACATAATCAAATTTTAAAAGGTAGGGGTGTTCACCATTTGTTGAATTATAATGGAATGACCCTTAACAAAAGTTAACAGAACTTAATGGAAGTTAATTTAGTCCGTTAACATGAAAAAACTTTTTAACGGATTACCGAGTTAATGAAAAAGTTAGCTATGTTATTAATGGATTAACGGACTTGAGCCCACCTATGCATACAATCATTAATTACAATCTACAAAGCGGTCCAGGTACAACGCAGAGAGCTGGGTTCCAGCGCTTTTTCTTCACAGCCCAACATGCCAACGGCTGAAGAATAAATATGGACGGCTAAATTTTGGGAGACATATTTTGTGCAGGATTGTTTTTTCTCGGTTTGTTTAAGTTTAACACTTTTTTAAAGTCGTGATTTTGTGTTGCAAATTTTTACCCGCTAATACCGTATTTATGCGAGTATAAGTCGCATGCGTGTATAAGTCGCACCCCCATTTTTGACATGAAAAACAGGACAAAATTTTTTAAACGTTATTCATTCATTGCAATCTCATAACAAAAAATTAAAAACCAGTGAAGTCATCACTGCTGCCACTGTCTTCAAATAGCCCTGTTTACCTCTGGAACATCCTCATCAGCGTCCATGAGGATGGCAAGTGATGCAACCCATCGTGACTAGTGTGGATAAGTGATAACTAAACGTGTTAGAACATATAAAAAAGGTGGCAGCGTTAAAAGTGCAACGCTACTCGCATAGAAGGCAATAAGTGATATGATCATACGAAAGGAGACAGCGTAGAAATGCATAGCAAGGAAACACCTCAAAAAATTTTGTACGGCATATAATGCACTTCATGTATTCGTGTATAAGTCGCACCTGACTTTTTGGGTGATATTTTGGTACAAAAAAATGCGACTTATACTTGAATAAATATGGTAAGTTTTAGTTTGTTCTGATAATTAAAAAAATATGACTACAGGTAATGTTTTCTTAGTTGTTCTCACATTGTGAAAGAGCAAAACTGCGACCTTGTGTCGTTCATCCTAAGTCTTTTTATAGGTTAGTTATAGTTAAAGATGGATCATTCTGCGATCATTAAATCATAATAACTCGAAATTACTTAGTGAATTTTGTAACTTGATTATGCTATCTACCGCCTTTTTTTTGAAGCCTTTTTGCATCACTGCAGTGTCTGTTTATATCATACCCGCTGCAGAGCATAGCATCAATTTAGCTGAGAATGCTTGAAGTAATTTGATCTAAAGTGTTTTGTTTTTATGACCGTGTTTTGCAAATTTTGTTTCGTGTTTGTATTCTTTTAATAAAAACTCAATAAAGAGAAATATTGTTCATTTTACTTTGATAAGAAAATGACCAAAAAAAAATCAAATGACCGAAAAAATATCTGGCAAATCGGTCAAATGACCGAAACCAGATTTTGAAAAAAAAAACCTAGCCACCCATAATAGCGGCAACATTCTTGATCTCCTTCTGTGCAACTCTCATACCTCATCCTCACTCTTATCCTTTGAGGTTTGTGCTCCTTTTTTGTACACTTGTGATCATTCTGTTATTTCATTTAAGATTCAGTTTTCTTCTACTTCTCGTAAGCATGTAAACATGCCCAATTTCAAATCTGCAAACTATGCTGCTATCTGCGATGGATTGTTTGTCAGGAATGAGATGCTGTTGTCTCTTGCTGCAATAATGACGTTCAACTTCTTTATGATGCCATTATTGACAAAGTCAATTTATCCATTGGTCACCATGTTCCACCTAAACCTATCCATTCTAAGCCTGCTATCCATATCCCCTACAATGTTCGGCAACTACTAAAGAAAAGACTTTACTTGGTCAACAAGGCTGCTGACAAAGAAGTCTCTAAAAACTATGATCAAGCCGTGAAACTATGGTGTGACAATATTGAAAATGCTATTTGTGAAAACCCCAACTCTGCCAAATTTTATGGTTTTGCCAAGAATAAATTAAAATCACATGCTTATATACCTCCTCTGAAATCTGATGATGACACACTTGCAGAAACTGATGTGGAAAAAGCCAACCTTCTTGATCTGACCTTCCAAAAGGTATTTCAGATAGACAATGGCCAAAGCTTATCTTTGAATTGCTCTGTCGTGCCCGAAAACTGGATAGGAGACAATGATATTTCTTCAAAAGACATTATTCAAGCCATACATTTGATTCCAGATAAGCTTTCTAGATCTCCAGATGGTATTCCTGCCTACTTTTGGAAAAGAATTTTCTTTTCTATCCTTAACATGCTATGGTTACTTTTCTCTCTTCGTCTTTCGCAAGGTACACTCCCCATTCAATGGAAATCTGCTATTCATAAAAAAATCATAAAAAGGCTGCATCTACCCATTCATAAAAAAGGCTCTTGGGATCATCCAGGAAACTACCGTCCAATTTCTCTCACCTGTGTCTTATGTCTTGTTTTGGAGCATATTATTGCTAATAAATTACTTCATCATTTTCACTGTAACAATTTTCTTTCTGTTAATCAGTTCGGCTTTCTACCTGGTTGTCCTTCAAGCTCACAATTACTTACTGTCCTTAACAAATGGTTTTCTAAATATGACATTGACAATAATGACCAAGTGGATATCCTTTACACTGATACAGCCAAAGCTTTTGACAGTGTTAGCCATTCTAAGCTTATTTCTGTTCTAAATTCTTTTGGAGTTAGTGGCAATTTACTTAAATGAATTAATGCATTTCTTTGTAATTGTAATCAAAAAGTATGTGTCAACAATTCTTTTTCATCCACCGTATATCCCCACATATAAGCCTATCTCCCATATAAGCCGACTCAAGAAAAACAGCCCTAAAATGATGATTTTATAAAATCCGCATACAAGCCGACCCTACAAATTGTAACACGTCGCACGCACCCTACCACAGCAAAAGGTTGCAAAAAATAATAAATGAAAATGATAACCATTATTTTTACGTGTATGACCAACCAATCACAGCTTGGTATTATCATGTGATTGAAAAAACCAATAGCGCAACAGCGTCCAAACGCACATGCTGCTTCGCGTGTGTGGGTGGATGCTCTTATTGCGACAGAAAAGGAGAAAAGAACAGGAAAAAGGCGAATTGCGCAGGTATCGTTGTATTTAGCATGGATTGAGTTGTAGTTGCTTCAATGAAGTTAGCATAATGTCATTTCGCTTGAGTACGATCCGAGTTATGTGCATATAAGCCGACTCCTTAGTTTGGCAACTTTTTTTGGAGTTCTAAACTCGGCTTACTCCCCAAGACAGTGTCCTTGGGCCACTACTTTTTGTTGTTTATATTGATGACTTCGTAAATGCTGTTTCATTAACTTGTACTACTGCTAATGGGATTTATCTCTTTGCGGACAATGCTAAGCTGTTCACTGTGTTCAGTGATGTACCATGTGAGTTGCAAACTGCATTAGATAGTAACGTATTAACGCTTGGGTTAATGATCGATAACTTTCTCTAGCTCCTTCCAAGTGTGAACATTTAAGTATTGCTCGCAAGAACAAATCGCCGGCTAACAACATATTTAATCTAGTTTTTCATAATATCAAATTTGTTTCTGTTGTTAAAGATCTGGGTATACCGTACATGTGTCAGATAATCTCAAATGGTCATGTCATGTTAGTTACATTTACAGTGTTGTTCAATGTGTGCTTTTCAAGTTTTGCATTCTTTTTCATCCAAAAATATAAGGACCTTGCTCAAAGCCAACACCACTTACGGTACGTCAGACCCAAACTTGAGTACAACACTGTTGTTTGGAGTCCTTTTTTGCACAAAGACAGCACTCTTGTTCAATCTGTTCAAAAGAAATTTACGCGTCATATTTGTATTCGATGTAAAATTGGTTTAAATTCATATAGTGATCGTTTATCTAAGCTTAATATTAATTCGTTGGAATATCGCCGATTGGCATTTGACCTTATTCTAATGTTCAAATCAAAATATGTCATAACCTGTGTGATCTAAATTTTTATGTTTTTCAAACTTCGCAAAAGTAGACACAATTTATGTCAACATTCTCCAAGAGCAGAATCTTTATTTCATCCTAAACATGAGCAGTAATATCATTATTTTTTCTTTAATCGCATTGTTAATATGTGGAACAATCTTCTTGAAAGTATCATAAGTGCTGAAACATTAGGTACCTGTACCAAATTTCAAATGACGTTTTTACAAATTTGATCTCCATAATATTGCCAATTTAACATACTAACTTGCTGGTTTGTAACGCTTTTTTGCTTTCTGTGTATATTTTTCCTCACATGTAAGTGTGCTCGGATGTGAATCAAGCACCATTGTGTTGTATTTCAAAGAGTAAATAAATAAATAATAGCAGCAATGACCATTGGCTATACAATAAATCCAGCCTAGCCATAACATCTGACATAACGGTACTGTGCTATAAAAATAAACCATAAGCAATGATACTAACTACCGTCTACTGCTAGTATTTCTGTAGTGTAACTGTAAAGCCAGACTAGCCTAGGCCTACCTACGTACTAGAGATGGTACGGTGCGCAAAATTTTTGTTCGCAAACTGCACCGCACCGCTCAATTCTGTCTGCATACCGCACTGCACCGCAAAAAATTTCTAAACTAGTTACACTGCACCGCAAATACTACCGCAAGTCAAAATATAATGGTTAACAATATAGTGTGACACTAATACTGTAGCTTACTGCATGCAAAATTACAAACCAAACAGGTTGGCACCCATGGTTCACCTGATGCTAGTCAAACAATAGCTTTAAATAATCACTTGGTCTAAATTGTTGCTTAAATAAACAAGCCAATTAACCGTTTGTCAAGCTTGTTCAAAACAAAAGTATCCCAATCATGAATCTAACCATGTACATTACCGATTAGTTTGGAAAATATCACCACTTCCACTTTAACTGCCAAAGTTTGCTGGCTGCATTAATGCATTCATGTAAACAGTAACATTAAAAGCACACTCACATCATTACTAGTCTTGCCAGGAGTAAGTCATGATCATGCTTGATAAGCTACAGTGTATACAAATCTGTCCTTTAATTGTAATTTTATACAACACATGTAGGCTATAAATACATTTTACCGTATTTATTCGAGTATAAGTCGCATTTTTTTTGTACCAAAATATCACCCAAAAAGTCAGGTGCGACTTATACACGAATACATGAAGTGCATTGTATGCCATACAAAATTTTTTAAGGTATTTCTTTGCTATCGATTTCTGCGCTGTCTCCTTTCACACTATCATATCACTTAGGTAGTGATTATTTCACCGAAAATTTTCAAGTTAAACAGAATAAAACGAAAATGAGAAATATTCATCCGCGCTTTTTTCATTTGCTTTTTTAGGGGTTAAGATTAGGGTTTAGGTTCAAGTTTGGGTTAGGGTTTGATTTGGGAATAGTTTGAGAGTAAGGATTTGACTCTGGGTTAGATTTGAGTCAGAATTAATAAAAAATTAGATAAAAATTTCCGGTGAAATAAAGCCTTCCTATCACTTATTGCCTTTCATGCAAGTACCGTTGCACTTTTAATGCTCTCACCTTTTTTTCACATCCTAACACGTTTAGTTATCACTTATCTACACAAGTCACGTTGCGTTGCATCACTTGCCACCCTCATCGAATGCTGATGAGGATGTTCCAGAGGTAAACAGGGCTATTTGAAGACAGTGATAGCAGAGATGACTTTGATGGTTTTTAATTTTTTGTTATGAGTTTGCAATGAATGAATAATGTTTAAAAAATTTTGCCTGTTTTTTATGTCAAAAATGGGGGTGTGATTTACACATGCATGCAACTTATACTCGAATAAATACGGTAAGTTTCATATTAATTTAGCTCTAAAATTCTAACTTGTCATGCATAACAAACAACTTAAGCTCAAAGTTTCTTTAGTTTAAAGTGAAGAATTGTTATGCAAAAGCAGTTTTAATCATTACCGGAACATCTTAGTTTTTGTTACCAGTGACGGGGGTGAGGCTTCTGGTTGGTGAGGCACAATCTTTTTCACACACATGTCAATGCCGCAACTAGAACATAGTTCTAAGGGGGGCAAAATTTGTTTCTGGAGGGGCCAAAATTTTTGGGTTGGTCTAGTTTTCATCAAGTTCTCTGTTGATATCCCAAAAAAAAAAAGGTCATCGCGCCAATATGGTCTACTTTTCTCCGAGGTCTCGGTTGCTTTCAAAAAAAAAAAAGCAACCATTTTGAAACTGCTGCAAGGGTAGCGAAAGTTTGGGTGGGTATGCTGGGCAGTTTGAAGGGGAGGAGTTTTGTTTTGGAGGGTGCCGCCCCCTTTTGCCCCCCCCCCCTAGTAGCGGCCCTGACACATGTTTGCAAAACAATTATTTAAGGCAATGAATGACAAGCAAATAACTGTTTTCATAGCCATTAAAAGAAGACCATATTTTTCGATAATTATCTACTCGTTTAATCGGTTGCCAGTGATTTCGTCACAAAGTGATTTCGTCACAGTGATTTCGTCACAAATGATTATGTGACAGACGGCATTTTGAGCACAGAAAAGACAGAACAGGCCTATCTGCTAACCATATTGTACTACCATTGTATTAAAATTAAAGTCTTGACTAAGAACAGCAGTCATTAATTTATTCTACTATCCCCAGAGCTGTCTTGCCCTAACCCTCACTTTGTGGCGAAATCACTGTGACGAAATCACCGTGTGACGAGATCACTGGTAACCGTTTAATCTCTGCTGTTCACTTAAAGCCAAATCAATTTTTCAAGTTTCGAAAATCTATAGAGGTGGCCAATTATTTGACTTTGAATGTAGACATGATTGAAGTTTTGGTTCTTGCTAAGTCACAAAAACCAGGTTTCAGTCCCAACATTACTATTTGCTAAAAATATGAAAGCAGAAATGACGATTTTTATTAGGCAACCACTCTTTTCTTGAGTACGGTAGTACTCTTTCTGAAATGAGGGATTCTTTCGTATTGATGTCTCGAGCAAATCTTTTAAACCGGTTTTGTTCGAGCTAAAACTTCAAGTTTAGTTATGGAAAAATCTCTCAGAAGACTAAATTTTCTTCCATTATCTCGTAATAAATTGTTTTTATTTCGCTAGAAAAGTAACTCGTTCAATTTCGCAATGAATGAAAGGCTACAAAAAAACTGCTTTGACTTTTTCTTGTTCTATGACGTCATAGGTGAGGCGTGCCTCAAAATCAGATTTCAAAGCATTATGCGTTGTCCGCGATTTATCTGAGAGAAAAAGGCATACTTTTAGTTCGTTTATTAAAGTTTGCTTGGCTGAAGTGAGGCACAATCGAAAATGCCTCACTTCGCATATTTCAAGCGATGCTCGCTGGCGCGCATAGAGAGATAGCAATTAACCGAATAGTTTCGGCGTTTTAATGCGAAGAGCATAACATATAAAAGCAGTGAATACACAAAAAAAATAAATATGATAAAAATTAGTCAAGTTTTTGAGAAATATTTTGATTTGCGTAAAAACATTTTATTTTAATTGTATACTTTTATTTTTGTTTTTCTTTGTACAATTCTTCAGGTGAGGCACGGCCTCACCTGCCTCCCCTGACCGCACGTCCCTGTTTGTTACAGCTTTTATGTATATATGATATTTGAATACTGATAAACATAAATGAAAAAGGTGATCTAAGCACTCAGTGCTTTTGCACCTTCAGTCAATGAGTATTGACATGTTTAATTTGAAGCAATGTTAGAAGCAATTATTACCATCGGTACTTTGTTTCCATCTCACTGTTCTAAGATATTACTTGAAAACAAACAACATCAACTCTTTGCAGTGTGCCTACTGTTCAAAGTCATTTAACACCAAGAAACACAAATTGAAGCAAGCAAATAACACAAGGCAGAACAGAAATTTCAGCAAGCAAATAACACATGACAAAAATAGGCAAGTCAAAAGCATAGCATTGCAAGCATGTGGTACCATAGAAATAAGGTTATATAAAACAGAAAAAGATACACTGACATCAAAATATGGGTCCTCTTAAAAAACAGTAGAACTTTGAGACTACTTTACACTGTACAGGAATAGGTTGGCATGTGGGGTTGGGTTTTAGTGAACTAACTACAATTGCATGAGAGAGATTTTCAAATTAGGAATGTGAAATTCTTAACTCACAGCTCAGATTACAGTACGCTGGTACTGTAGACTCAAGCATTCAACAAAATTTTGTCATGCTCTCATGCTATAATGATAAACTTTGATTTTCATTGTAATGGATTATTCAGTTCTTAGTAATACTATACTGTAATAGCCACTAGCTCAGAGCTTACTGATCAGTGATATGCAACAAACTCCACAAAAGCTTAAGTAGGCCTACCATACCCGTCAGCACTTAGCAGCAACCAATAGGCTGATGATAGGCCTATCATTACTGGTATCACCTACCAGTACCAGTATCCCACTACACTCAGTACCGGTATTTACTACCGGTATTTGGTTTAATTAACTCACAAGTCTACACCTGCTAACAGTAAGCCTATCAGAGTTATAAATGAGAGGCTAGTTACCTGTATAAATGACATGATATCACCTTATGTTGTGTCTGGTGTTAAGCCTATGCAGTAGGCTATGCAATAGCCTAGGGTAACTACGGTATTACCACTGGCACAAAATCACCAATTACCACTCAGTACAAGTACCAGTAGGCTACTCATTCAGCCCAGCATACCAGTACCTACTTTTAGAGGTAGCCTATGCAAGGTAGCCAACGATTTGAAAGATAAACCTTGCTTACCGGTAAACCACGGTACCTAACAGACTTGGGCTGGTTATATTGGAGACTGAATTTTGCAACTGAGGTAAAGATACTAAAGAGTGGCTGATTCCTAACCTAATCCTAATGAAAAGAAGTGGTCTCATCCTCGTTTACGCTGCGCGGCACTGCACTGCAAAATTGCTGGAATTTACCACGCTGCACGGCGCGGCGCTGTTGGTCTAACCGCGTACGCTGCGCGGCTACCATCACTACTTTAGATGGCAACGGCGCAGCGTACGCGGCCGCGCGCAGTTGTTGGTGCACCGTGCCGCGCAGCGTGGCAACTAAAATCTGCATTACGTCACAGCATCAGCGCAGCGCCGCGTACAAAAGTTTTTTTACATTTTTTTTACATTTATTGTTGGTGATTTTCTCTTTATGAACTACAATGGTTTGTCTGGATATAACTATTATACGGTATGAATTGAAGACAAGGCATGCTACTAAAACAGGAAAAGGTGCCTTCAGTTCAAGTTTATTTTTTCAGAATTCGGAGCATCCTAGAATCGGCTATTTTGGCTACAAGGAACTTAGTTTTGATCAGCTGAACGTGTTTTTTTGACACCAACAAAAAGACATTGGTTTTGGTAGGCTAGACTAGGAAAGGTTTAGGACGTTGGGTGAGCAGGGGTGCCGATCTTCGTTGAGCATTGGGTGGGATAACTTGCAATTTTACCCCAATTTTTCCCTATTTTCAACTTTGGGGGCGATGAACCTCGACCACGATTTCTTTCAGGTGAGCAAATTAAGTAAAGACCAGTTTCCCAAATTCTAGAGGAGACCTGCGCTCAAATGCACACCAAAGTCAAATTATTGGGGGGATGCAGGTGCAGACTATACTCAAATTATTGGGGGGAGATACAGTCAAATTGGGGGGATATATCTCCCCATCCCCCCTCTCCGGGTTTCGGCACTCTGTCGGTGAGAAGATGAAACAAAGGCAGACAAAGGTAGAAGAAACAGATTTGTTGGAAACAATCATCAGAGTAGAGGTACAGAACAAAGCTTAGCGACACACCCTCCCTTTATGCAGTAGGCTTATACCTATGGTATTGGTACAAGCCCAAGGCTAGACAACTGTTTCTACTACACATGCGCTTGCATTTCAGAGTGAAGGAGTTAGTTCAGTGTTGCCTATTTGTCAACAGGTCATGGCATCAAGAATTACTGTAGGCTTTCGGTCCTATGTCTGGAGCCTATCTCATATACGTAGTAGCAAAATTTATTCCACAATCCAACACACATGTAAACGGCAAAGGTATTAATACATCGGGTAGTTTCATACAAGTGTAGTAGCTTGTGACAGCATGCAGAGCACGTGATACCTTATATTTCATTAATTGAGCTACTGGTTCAGTATTAGTACCGTACAGTAGTTGCATGAAATCATCAGGTAAACTGGTAGATTGTTTTTGATTGCCAAAACATGGTGCAGAAAAACTGATAGCAAGCACACAAGGCAGATTAAACCTGAAGGCCTATAATTGAAACGACTGATCTCACGTCGCATGTTTTTTAGTTTTTACTCGGCCATTTTCAAAGTTAACGAGTGCAAAGTGTCAGACTTTTACTTATTACTCGATAATGGTTTGGTCTAGCTACATGAAATTTTGACAGCAGTTTGAGATTCATAAGTTATTTGTGTGTGCCTAATTTCAAGGCAAAGAGTCCCGTAACTTCAGGTTTAGGACCCGAAAACTACTTCAAAATTTTGGTATAAAAAGCGGTCTTATTCAAAAACGGCTTAAGTACGGCAAAAAATATTTCACATGGTTATATGTCGTAAGATACTCTTTCATCTCTACCTACACTTTTAGCCGCATTGAGTTTTTTTTCTTTTTTCATTTTTTTCTTTCTAAATTTTGTGCACTCTTCTTCTCCTAAACCACAAAACATCAATGTCTAATTTTTGTGTAAATTTGTTGGGCTGCAAATGCAATTTTGTCTCCTGAAATTTTTTGAGGCTTCTCCCCAGAACCCCCCAAAATGGGGCCCTAAAAAATTAATTTTTTTAATTGCTCAAGCTAGGGTGATAGTTTTTTGTTTTTATCGGTAGATATTTAAGCAACAAATAGTTTGACATAGTATGGAGGTACCCCCCCCAGGGGCTCCCAAATGGACTCCCCAGAAATTAGTTATTTGAACGAATCCAGCTGGGGCATTACTTTTTTTTATACCGGCAGATGTTTAAAAAACAAATATTTTGATATGGTTTGAGAGAGCAACTCTTTTGAAAACTCTTCAAAATAATACCCCAAAAATCAATTTTTTTATATGTCATAAGCTAGAGAGCTAATTTTTTTCTGATGTTAGTGGAAATTTAAAAGATATTTACCTTGCGGTGTGGCGCGGTGCAGTGTGAACTTAGTTGTGTTTGAATGCAATGTGGTGCAGCATGCGAACAAAGTTTGCATATGCAGCGCAGCATGCGGATGCATTTTTTGTTATCCGCGCCATCTCTAATCACTACTACGTACTAGAGTGGAGCGAAGTGGCTATTTTTACACTCCGGCTCCACTCCAAAATTTTTTTCAGTTCAGTTCAGTAGTTTATTCTTTCAGCATGCACAAAAAGAGGCACACAATGACATCTGTAAAAGCTGAACAATGCGAAACCACAGTCTATGCATACTGTGGATGAAGCGAAGGAGCTGTGCTCATCAAGTCAGCTCCACCCACACTACCTCTTCATACTTCAATTCTAAAGCAAATGGCGATAAGAAAAGCATAAGCAAAAACAAGCAAAAAAAAAAACAAAAAAAAAACTGACTCCGGCTCCGAAATTTTACAACAACACTCCGCTCCGAAATACTCCGAACAAAAATACGCTTTGACGAAAAATTCGAAGCAGTTGTCATATTGCTCAATAGCCTGAGATAAGCCAAGCGTAATCACATATTCTGATATTCCATTTCCAGAGAGCAAAAATAGTGGTTCATTCTACCACCAACTACCATTACGACTTCAAAGACTACTTTAAAGTCAGACTCCGGCTCCACTCCGGATCCTAAAGTTTTCTTAAAATTGGCACTCCAGCTCCACTCCAGCTCCGGCTGAAAAATGCAAAATCCGGCTCCGACTCCGCTCCGACTCCAAGCTCCACTCTACTACGTACTTCCAAAACAAAACAAAGGCAGTCAAATGGAACAATGTTTCATTTCAACTCCCAAACGGAGTAGTGTCTGTAAAAGGAGTGCCTAACCTATGAAATTCAATTACGCACATTATATAAATTTACGGTAGGTCTTTGATTGCTTTTAACTAATTCCCAAAAGCCTGAAAGTCGGGTGCAGCACATGACCCAAGAATTCAGCCAGTCTGCACTCTGTAGGCAAAGCACTTTATGCAGTTGTACGCTAGCACTGCGGTGCAGGTGGTAATCACAATGTAAAATGCTACTGCTAGTGCTCATGGCCTGAATTTAATATATAGAGAACAACTAGAAAACGTATGAACATACAGACTATATGCTCTCTATACTGTGGCAAAGCGTTGCTTGTTTTCGATTAATGGAGAAGGGGCAGAACTAGATTTTGACGACAAAAAGTGCTCATGTACACTTTGAAAGTGCAGATAAAAGTGCAGTACACTTTGGATATGCAGATAAAAGTGCACATGTACACTTTGGAAGTGCAGATAAATGGGCTTATGTGCACTCCTCTAGTGCACATGTACCCTTCCAAAGCGCACTTATGATCAGACGTGCACTTATGATGTGCACATCAAAAGTGCACCTGTCTACGTGCACTTTTGATGTGCACTTTCTATGTGCACATCTCTATTCGAGTATCAGAATGGTACCAGAAGTGTTTGTTATCAGCTGGAGCATCTCGCAAACAAAAGTTGATGAGCGCATTTAGGAGTGCACGTTCATTTGCAATATCATTTTTTCCAGATTACTTAACAACATGCCATTATAATTCCATTCAGCTTGGGGCAGTTAACAGTTTAACACTAACTGCTTTTCCCAATCTCTCATTCACTACCCTAGCCAACCAATATCATCCTGCATCACAGCAAAAGTTACCAAATTTAAAGTGTGCAAACTGTGCACGTCCACTTCTGCACGCAAAACGCTCCAGCTTTACAACCAGTCTTGCACGCGAGACGCTTTAGCTAAGCATCCAGTCTACTCTCATTAAACTGCTGTGCACGTGCTTTTGTGCATGCAAGACGTTTCAGCTCAGCAACCAGTCTGAGTCTACTCTCCCTCTAAACTGAGCATGATTGTGCTCTTGTGCAAGCAAGACGCTTCAGGTCACTGACCTCAGCAACCAGTCTACACTGTTCTAAACTGTGCTTGTGCAGTTGTGCATGCGAGATGCTTCAGCTGGCCAAGACGCTTGAGGTATGTGAGTGCGGTGAGTGGTAGGACTTACACTTTTCTGGTGCACATGAGCACTTCTCACGTGGACTTGCACATGTGCCAGTGGTGTAAAGTAACGAAATACTTTTACTTGAGTAAATTGCTTAAGTAGTTTTTTTCGGTAACGAGTACTTTTTTGAGTAGTTTTTATTTAACTACTTTTACTTTTACTTAAGTACTTTTAGTCTGAAGTAATGCTACTTAAGTACTTATTATTTGATAAAAGTACAAAGTAGTTTTACAATTTGAGCCGCAGTGTTGACTGCACTTTGACTGAGGGCATTTGCAGGCAATCATTCGTAAACGCGTAGTCAGGCTATTCTCCCTTGGTCCTTTCTTTCTTTAAGTTCCACGATTGACTGCGCTCATGTGCTTTTGAAAATGATTGCATTTTTTCTAATCAGGTACCTGTAAGCTGATGGACATGACACAAGCGATAAAACAGTAGGATAAGATTTGTGTTTGCTTACATCGACTTCTTAATCACGACTAGGAACCAAAGCTACACCGAATAGTTAGCCTGCAACACCATAAGTTAACCTAACCATTTTAACACCAATAAAATGCAAACGAATCGACAGTTTTCCTGAAGTCATGAGTAGCGTTAGTAGGTTAGGGTGCATTTACAATCGAGCTGTTCGTAATTAGGGTAAAAGGTCCACTCGCGTTTTGCTGTTGTGTAGGACTGGAGGATTAGGCAATTGCAGAAATTTATTAATAAGTGAAGATATGAGATCCTGGCTGGCGCATAGCCAGGAATTTGCAATGGGGGGCTAATTCAGAGGCTGGAAAAAACATCCAACGATCTTATCCCAGATTTTAATCGGTTTTAACGCAGATTGAGTTGGTTTTACAGACCAAATTTAGGCGATCTCCAGAAAAAAAGGTCTTCAAATTTTTTTTCTGGTGAACTACAAAATTTTAACAATTCAAGAAATACCGTTGTCCTCGAGCCGAGGACAGGGCAGTTTTCGAGGACTTGAAAATGGGCTTCAAAATATGTCTTCGAAAAGGACTTCAAAATATGTCCTCGAAACCAAGGACGTCCTCGAGGACTCCACCTCAGCTGAGTAGCATTATAGCAGTAAAACTTCATCATTAAGTAATAAACTGATGAAATGTTTAGTTTCTCTGTTCTTGAGAACAGTGTCTTGCAGTTTGAGGGCCTGGGGTTGAACTGATAAATATACCGCTAAGATGGTATAGCCTAGTGGTTAGAGCATCTGTATATCAAGCTGAAAATTTGGGTGCAAATCTGGTCCAGTCAAGCCAAAGACTCAAAAATAGGTAGCCTAATGCAAACTGTATTTACGTCTTCATGCTTGACATTCTGCATTGAAGGTGATAATGTGCTGCTCAGTGCTTACATCTTTGTATGGCAGATGGTAAAGAGGTGGCAGCTTGCCTCAACGACCCTAATATTACTTTGCGGTTTTTCTGGTCAAGGCAACACGGTGAATAAATCAGTAAAACTGGAAACAAACATGGTGGAATTTAGGAATTGCATGATAAACTTCGTCTAGGCAGGTTTTCTAAAGTGCAGCAAGTAAATTGAATTGGAATTAAATTAAGCTACAGTCTAACCTACTATTTCGGCGACAGGACACTGGTATCAATCAATGTGTGACTGTGCTTCACTCACAGTTTCAGTCATGTTTCTACCGGTTTCTATCTGCCTTCACATGTCGTGAAATAAAATCAATTAAAAAAAATTCACGACAATTTTTTCTTCTTTACTCCAAAAAATGTTTATCGCGGACTACTGAATTGGCTTTGGTGCGTGACTTTTGGCGCACTTTTTCGATATAGTAGGCTGTTCTCTAATAAGGCACTTTCACGGTGTTTTTACTTTTTAGCATATACAGTAAATTTAATAATGGCAGTGAATGAGTATTTGAGCAAATATTTTATGAATTGATTCCTTGAATATAGTAACAAAAAATCTGAACAATTTATATTTCATGACTTCTTAAGATAGTGAGGGTTACAAAATTAAGCGCTTGTGGCAGTGATGTGAAGGATTTTTTGTTTTGAAGAAGGACCAGTTGTCATATATGTCAATTGAATAGTTTGTTTATTTTGCCTGAATACTTTCAGAAATACTTCTACTTGAGTAGTTTTAAAATGACTACTTTTTTACTTTTACTCAAGTACTTTTTTTGATCAGTACTTTGTACTTTACTTCAAGTAGTTTTTTTGTCAGTAACGAAACTTTTACTTGAGTACAATTTTCGAGTACTTTTTACACCACTGACATTTGCACATGCAACGTGCACGTGAGAAGTGCACAAGTGCTTTAGAAGAGTGCACAGATGCACTTTTTGTGCTCAAAAACTGACTCATCTGCAATAGGATTTAGGGAAAATGTTAATACGCCAGCAGATTCTACTACGTATGTGACTTAGCATCCGTAAAGAGAATAAGAGTGAGCCCTCATTTACTCTTTTACGGTTTGTAAATTATGGTTAGGGTTTGGGTTAGGGTTGGGGTTAGGGTTGGGTTGAGAGTTGGGGTTATGGCTAGGACAGCGATTTTTTCTCTACGGATAGCGCAACGTAGCAGCATAGCGGAAATGACGAACTAGAATGTGCTTGCGTTTTAATAACTACCAGGATTTAGGAGCAACAAAATGAATCAACAGAGAGCTTAAAGGTACTTTTTGGCTTGAGTCAGTTGCGTAGTCTACAGTCTGCAGTGTACAGCGAGTTAAATTTTTGAGCATCTAAACCATATGTCAAATCAAATCTTTCGTTATACTGCTGTAATACGCCGGAGGGTGTAACCAGTTGGTGTGACCCATCTCCGCGTCATTGTGCCTGGGCAACCTGGCAACACAGTTTCTTTCGAAGAAATGCTGCAGCGGTGGTGAGCCGTTAGCAACTAAGCAACACTATGTGCGATTTGAGCGGCCCGAGATTCGAACTTCAGACCTTCCTCTCCAGAGACGAACGCATTAGCGCTCGACCAACTGACCTGTTTGATGTGAGAAACTGAGTGCTTAGTTCCCACCTCAAGACTAGCTTTTTTTGCAGGCTACTAAAGCCCAGCGTTTTGGGGTATTGGTTTAGGCACAGTACAGTGTACAGTATAGGCTACTAATATAGCCACAGTATACAGAACATGTGTTTTCTATGCTATGGCTCAGGTGAGAACCAGCTCTGAGTTGGCAGTTGTAGGTTACCAGTGGCCTACTACTGGTAATAGTAGTAGGATAGGCCTATTAGTTTGGCTAGCCTGCTGTCAAACTGTTTTATAGACAGCAGTATGCAGTTCAGTTGTTTTATTTGTTAATCATAAAAATATCACAGGTTAGAATTACATTAACTGGAGACGATGCAAACGACCATGCGGTCATCTAAGCAGTAAGCCAATCGCCACCAAGACATCACATACAATCACACTAGCCCATAGCCTTATACCCATGCAATATAATTAAACTGAATGTGTTAAAAAATGAAGCATTGCCAATAACTTAAGCACCCATACACGATAATAAAGCAATAAATAAACATATATACTCAAAAGAAAACAAGGAAGGCTTTATTTCACCGGAAATTTTTATCTACTTTTTTATTAATTCTGACTCAAATCTAACACAAACTCAAATGCTTACTCTAAAACTATTCCCAAATCGAACCCTAACCCAAACCCGAACCTAAACCCTAATCTTAACCCCTAAAAAAGCAAATAAAAAAAGCGCGGATGAATATTTCTTATTCTCGTTTTATTCTCTTTAAGTTGAAAATTTTCGGTGAAATAGTCACTACCGAAAAACAAACCAATAAAAGAGAGAGAAAAAGATAATAAACGTGATGTAATTACAAGGCACAGTTATGCTATCAAGTATGCCGTCCCTGTTCTTTGCTACGTTCAAACCAAAAATTAAAAGCGAAATTTTTGGCAATTATTTACAACCCAGTACAGTAGTAATTTTTTAGTTTTGGGTTAGGTTTAGAAGTTGGCCTTGCGGTGGCGTATTAGCCTACTGGTACCGGTATGCCAACTAAACAGGAGGGTTGGCGTAGGCTAACTATTGGTAGGTACCGGTACTCTGTACTAGGCCTACTGTGCCTGTTTGTTACAAACTACATTCTGGCTGTCTGATAATATTGCAATTGCTAGCCCACCTACAATCTGTTTTTACTGACACTTCAAAATCAATCTTAAATCTCATTAAACTCAGCAATAATAATTAGGTTTGTTTGGGTATAGCTGATTACTAGTAATACTTACGTAGTCTAGCTCTGAGTTTCAGACTTTAGCTTGTTTTGTGTTGCAAATTTGAAAACTTTAATAAATTTGCTTGATCATTTCAAATACCGGTAGTACCTAATTAGTTTCCTTTAATAAAACTACCGGTACTATTTAAAATAGGAATGAAATGTATATGTTCTGGAAGTTGCTGGCTGATTGGAATTTGCACTATGCAGCTGGTAAGTCAAAGTTGTATGCTGAACTATGATTCTGGTTGTGTGGGCTCTTTAATTTAAGCCTATCAGTTACTGCCTGCAGATATGAGTTTACAATTGTTCTTCAAGATTTTCGCCTTCCAGCCTAGCTTAACTGTGAATATAATGTAGCATTTTATTTCAATCAATCAATTGAATGAACAGAAGTGGTTGATTTAATGTGTTTTGCAGATTACCATTGCGGTACGACAAACATTTGATGTTCTTGGATTACAGTGGTCCTGTATTATTGCCAACTTTTGCCATATAGCAGTTGTAATACTTGACCTCTATGGAGTTTGCAGACAAAATCGTGGATTTGTAGCAGTGGTAGGCTTTAATCTCAAATTTGTACTTTAGCCATAGGCCAAATCTGTAACAGTGTAAGCAAAGGTAGCCTAAATCTTTAAGTTTGAAACCTAAGATTTCAAGGGAAAGTATGATATGATGTAGACGTGTTAATTGACAGTTTGTAATCATGAAATTCTGAATTGATTGACACTGACAGTTAATCTTATCTGGTTGACCTAGGCTTATGATAGGCTTGCTGTATAGTATTGACTGTATAATATGCAACTACTGATGTGGTATGGAAGGATATCAATTCAATTGATGGTAATTAGTTAATATGCTATATCAAGGCTTCTATTCAAAAAAAGAAAAACCTATCAAAATGTTTCAGCTTGATCTTTTGTTTATTTAGGCTTTAGATGCAATTAAATAGTTATATGTTTAGTTTTGTTATTTGCCATAACTTTTCCAGTTGTATCAAAAATTCATAACTTGTTTTGCAATATCACTGATCATCTAAAAGTAAACTCAATGTTTTACAGTAGCTGCTGTACCATACCTAGTAGTATTAACTTGGAAATCAATAAAACGCTTTAATTTTGTCTTTCACATCTGTTTGTCGAATTTTACTGTTTTTCTGCAGTCTCAACTTGCAAATGTTGGCACGTGAAAGTTCCATGCAGCTACTAGACCATGCCTTTGAGATTCGATATGATTTTGGTCATTTTTTTATGTAGCGTGATATTGTAGTGCTGTAGTTATAAAAATCGAGAATTAATTACTAGTAGTTCTGATTAATTTATCTTCAAATTAACCTCTAAAGCCTTTTTTAGCAGCAGTATGAAAGGTATTATGTTGCAGTATTGTGTGTGGAATCTTATTTGGATTGGATGGAATACTCTTCTAATATGCGCTTATATTGGTATTATTCCGTTGGTATGTTAGATTGAAACCTTTGAATGCTTTAACAAGTCAAGCTAACAGTAAACCATCAGATGCTATTTATAGGTAGCAGCATGTACCTGTAAATTGACAATATGATAAATGATATAAAGCCAGAAATTCTTCATTCCTTAGCAAATTTATATCTAAGTTTATTCACATATCTCATTGTGACTAATTATTGACTAATTAGCTATAGCCAGGATAGACAAAATAAATTTTCATTACTCTTAAAAAATGGTTGATGCATGCTCTCGTAGTGTGACTTGTTTTGATTGAAAAGGTTTGTTGCAGAAAAACGTCTCAATGATTATGAATCTTGATTTAAGTGAATCATCTTCTTGGTTTAAATTACATGCCTATAATTGTTCTTCACCATCAAATGACATTGAGGGTTTCGATGAAAAACTTTGTATACTTGATTATCGCAATATTGAAGTCTTTCAATCAGGATTACAATTACTGTTGACGGTAATATGTTATGAAGAATAATTAGTTTTGATCAAATTTTTAATCATTCACTAGTTGAAGTTTGGTTGTTACACCACGTTAGATGCAGCAGTTTGTTTAGTTTGCTAAGATTTTACATAATCTCTTCATTTTTATTCATTCTTGAGAAATGAACCACGATTTCTCAACGATGAATAGAATGTAAGAATTCCAAGGCTAAACACCTTTTTTGGGCTCTGTTTACAAGTCTTGTCAAGCTAAGCTACCATAGTCGTTAGACTGCTTAACTCCCCAGAATGCGATGCATTGCCAGTGCAGGAATCAAACAGGAAATCTGCAACCCAAATTAGATTGGGTGCACTTTTTGATTTTTTGTCTCATAATTTTTTAAATAAAAAGTTAATACTACTGTCTTATGAGATGCAGTATACCTTGAAACCTTTATTATTCTAAGTTATCTCTTACTAAAGTTTAATGGAGCAGGAAGAAGAAAAATTATAATTTTGATGGACATACTTGACATTGCATTAACCATTTCAAAGGGCATTCAAGGCAAGTTTTTCACTCTTGACGACAATGTTGGGATAAGCCTAAAACGCATTCTCACCAAAATTAAAGTTTCTACGTCTAGCCTTTTTCAAGATATTGCAGTTCAAAATGAACAATTTTCCAATTAGCTCAGTGTTGCCATTTTGTCAGTATCGTGACAGAAGATTAACTTTTAGAAAGCTGGCTTGCGTTTATTGAAAAGCAGCTAGTTTTATAGTTCTGAACCTTTACTTTGTTTTGACAATAACTATGGTGCGAAATATTTATTCAGAATGAGGAGCATGCAACAAAATTTGATGAAGTTAGTCTTCAAATTTGTCAAATTTTTTGAGAGAAAACCGAGCAAAAAATTTTCCGATCTGAATGCCCTTTTAACTATGTGATGAGTGTGTTTCTGATAAGATATAATGGGCTTGGTCATTTGCTTGATTTTGTAACTTTGTTACAACAATATGCTAATTCGTCATTGAAATTTAGGTGGCTGGTTTCTGTGTGGGCTCTTATCAAATCGGTAAGATGAAACAAGACGACAATTTTCATTGTAAGTTTTAGATCGTAATTTCAGTTATTTTTACTGCGTTTGCACTTTAGCAATGCAACAGTTTGTCTTACTTCGCTTTTTCAGTTGATTTTGTGAATGGAACAGCCAAAAAAAAGTCTACAGAAATGATACCTTTGCAATCCCTCGAATGACCAACGGTATCGCCAACTACACGGAGAAACTCGTTACATATTGAACTTGTTTCGCTTTTTTTTAGTTATTCTGTGATGGATTTTGGTTCTGTATTGGTAACACTGTGTAGTGGTTATTGCAGGTTACTAGTTCTGGATAGAAAATTTAGCGTTTTTCTCCAGCTAAGTGAAGCAGCTTTATTTTGATTGAAACACGGTTTGAATTAAATGTTTTTTGAAATTACAGTGGGTTTGTAAGTTCTCTTATTTTTGTAGTCTTGATAGGTTTTTCATATCTTTCGATAACTGAAAACGTTCGAGTTGTTGTTTGCTAAGAGTGCATTTAGAAAATCAATCTTAGAATAATTCATAAACAATGAGTACCGATAGCAATTAGTGATATATCACCCAGCACCATTATTATGGGCTGGAAAACAAGTTTGGTCATTTTTGTGACCACTAAACTTCTTCAGAAGCTCTAATTAACATCTCAATTAAAATTGGAAGGAAAACCGGTGCCAGAAAAATGGGCTAGTTAAAAGGTTACTAAGAGTTACCTCCACCAGTACGTAATATAGCCTACTCTTGTTAGTAATCGAAAAGCTATAGTTTCGAATCAGCTTCTAAAATGCCAACCTTAATTTTTTTCAATGAGACAGTTCAAGTTTGCTAGCTATGTACCGATGTAAACAAAAAAAATTTCGCTTTTTTGTTGTTGCTTATTCTTATAGTTATTAAGCTCTTGCATTATTGTCAAAATAATTATGATATTTGCATTGTTAAGTGAATATTATTTTCTATTCGAGTAATTGCTGTAGAAAAATAATATATAAACTGTGTTTATTTCTTTTACGTATCCATTTTTGGCTTTGTTTTTCTTAATGCTTTTTTTTTACAAAAAAAAAAAAAAAAAAAGCAAACGAGGCTAGAAAATGGCGATTTGTCTTCGCATCTATATTCATTATTCATATATTGTACTCCATTTAATTTCTTACTTAATTGATCGTCGTAGTGTAATGGCCTTTAGTTTATGTGCGCGGTTAACTCGTGAAATAGGGGCTTGCCATTTGGTTTGACTAGAAAACAAGAGATTTTTTAGTTATAAGATTCTCTTTGCTGCCTTGTTCATATAGCTGTTAATACAGGACCAATTAAATTTTAGTTTTATTGTTGATATGACAAAAGGAATCGAAAACGAGGGTACCTCTAGTGAAACTCGTTAATGTTATTTGATCGGCTCTTGATCAGCACTGCTTACTATTTTGCATGATTTGATTTACGTATATACTGTACTACTAGGACCGCAGAATTTTTATTCTTATTGTAATTATCCCACAACTATTATTTACCGGTTCTGAGTTGCTTTAGTCAAAAGATACCAACGATCTTTAGTCACACAACTATTACGTTATGTTGGTCCTTTGGTGGCTCCGTTAAACATAGTCAGACATGGGCACAATCTTGATCTTCAAGATCGCATTATTTTAATGATACTATCTTGAAGATCACATTTTTTGAGTGATCTTGATCTCAAAGATCAAGATCACTTTCATTTTGAAGTGTCGCGTAGGGTAAGAGCATCGCCGAGGCCAGGTTATGTGATATTCTGAAGCTATTTCATGACTCCGACACCGAATGGAGTCTAAACTGGAGAAAGTAATCCGCATTTGCCGTGATACAGACTGGACAGGTACGAAGCAGTAGTCCAGTACGGCAGTATCTAACCTGCTAACTTGAAGAGAAAATTAATCACAAATCAACTTCGTTAACAACCAAACATGGGCCCGATCTTGATCTTCACGATCACATTATTTTAATGATCTGATATTGAAGATCACATTGTTCGGATGATCTGATCTTGATCATCTTTGAGCGTTATGATAAGTTTTAACGATACAGTGAGTGCTCACTAAACAAATGTACCCGCTGCGTTTATGCGGTGCTTGTTGACTTTCTTTGCCTATGTTCAACACAATGTAGTTGCAGATGGTGCTTATTTTTTTAAGGTGATCGCTTGCATTTTTTGTAGCTTTTTCAAGTATTGTAACGTATACTATTTATTTTTGTACGAGTTAGTGCTGCTTTTTTGTATTCGAGTTTAGATTATGGAATTCTAACTTAAATCATGAGTAAAGATTAGAGAGGTGAAGTTTCGTGGAGACTTTTGGGTTGGACTAGTGCCTCCTGTAGCCTACTATTTCGTTCGTTTCAACATAGTTTTTACAACGCTTGCGTGATAATTTTTTGTTCGTTTATTACAAATACACAGAAAAATGTACGTTGCTTTGCATTGGTTAACTCCACATTACCTCATTACATTACATTATACAAGCCCATTGTAGTGTATCAGAGTTACTTTGAACCTAGTCAAAATACAAAGCATTGCGAAACTATACTTTTTTTGTGGAGTTATTTAAGAGAACATCTATATTTGATAACTGCATCATAACTTATTATCCACCCCAGGTTTTAACTAAATCAATATGATTGTATGAAACTTCGGTAATTTAAAAATTCGCTACCGAAACACCACGAGTTGTTTTTCCGCACCAAACGTTCATTTCACACGCTTTTGTTGCCTTGCTCTGTAAATATCGTTTATGGGGGGGACAGGACCTTTGCTGGGAATAGTCGATTCATCATCCGATTCGCCGTTTTTGGATGCCGTACGCTTGATACCAACCAATGGACGAGACGTGGCACTTCCACCTAGTAACGGATGTCCCTCTGTTCCAGAGTTGACCATCTTCATCCAGTCTTTTTCTGCGAAACATTCGATTTAATGTCTAGCTACAAGGCCTCTGTCCCTACTCGTGGAAACTACGTAGCATTTCCTATTCCCAGAAACTTAACTTTATGATATCATGACGAGTGACGGTATTAATGAGTGGAGGAGAGTCAGTGTCACGACCACGATATTAATGTAAACTATGGAGTAATACCGGGCAAAAGTTATTTCAAGGTTAATGGAATTACGAGTAATAATACCTGAAGGCAAAGGTAGATCGACAAACTTGTCCATAAGGTCGTCTATCTTGACAAAAGGTCCGTGAAACGAATGGGGTGGTGGCATTAACTTCAGCAGAGCTGCCGCTGGAGCTGGAAAGGGATATTCTCCGCCAGGTATGGGATGCATTCCTGGAACTAGTCAACACAGTTTTAAGACTACTTAAATGCATCAAACACACAACTAATAACCAAAATAGCTGTTTTCGGAGGTCTGCGGTTAATTATTAAATTGCAGTAACGAGCCAGTGTACTTTCTAAGAGCAATTTTGATCGATTCAAACGTTTATCTGAAATTTGCAGAGTAAAAATAGTAAAAACGGAGAATTGAAATGAAACCAAAACAATTGAGCATTGTTGGCCATCTTATCACCTGCGTTTTCTAAAAATGTTATCATCAATGACTTACGAGGTCGTAATTTTGGTTTATAGGGCAGCATTTGGGAAAAGTCGGGCAAAGTCTTTCCAGCTCGTTTTTTCGTTTTGTTTTCTTGCTCCTCGTTTGTAGCAGTATGAGAGCTAGTAGTTTCGGTTGTGATGGCAGTATTGGGAATGGGCATCACTGCAGTCGACCCAAAACGATTGATTCGAGTATCCTAAAAACAATGGCATACTGTATTACACATTTCTTAAACCAAGAAAAACTTTCATTAACGCTCGTCTTTCGCTGTGCAATTACATTTTTTGAGCTGCTACTTGAAATTTCTCCTCCCGACTCATTTCTAACTAATTAGTGTAAAAATAGTGCAGGCCACACAGTTAAAAAAATAGCTGAAGTTTTGAAACAACTTACCCTGTATCCAAGCGCTTTTAAATGTTCAGGAGAGCAGGGAAATAAATCCAAGAATCTGTACCTGTTAAAGAGTAAATAAATTTAGAATGCACATTGCACACGAATTGCAGTTAAATTACAAGTCCTTACCGGTCTACCAGTAAACACGTTGTTTTTCCTTCAAAATCCGCCTTGAATGCATCAAGCCTTCTGCTTTCCACCTTGAGCAGAGAAGAGAGATCTCCGACTTTGCATTCAAATTCCAAATATTTATTCCAAATTGTTCTAAAGATTAAAATAAGTTAATATGTAGGTGACACACATATCGCCTCTGGTAAACGTTTTTGATAAAAAAAAAAGCAAAACGATAAACAAGGCTCTTACCCGGACTTATCCGGTGGCAAGCTTCCCGAAGTTAATACTCTTTCAAATAGAACCCTTGTGTTATTGTCCTCTAAAACAAAAATTAGCGGTTAGAAATTATTTCTTTACTAACGATTTGTCATTGCGCAACTTTCGACTTACCATTCAAATGTGACATGTAGTCAATATACGCCAGAAGGTAATCGGGTTCGTGACCAAATCTCTTCAATCCAAGTTCAAAAATTTTAAATGCGATTTGCTTGTCCTAAAATGCAAAAATGATTAGCAATTCTTCTAACTGTTCTGTTTTTATCTGCTGCCACCACAAAAACAGTAAGCATTGCTCCATAGCAGAACCAAGCTCAGTGCAGTAATTACACAATTGTCTACAAAAATTTAAAGTACGGTACGGCGAGACCTACCAATAAAAGTGTTGATCAACGATAACACAAGTTATTACGGTACCTTAGTGCAGTAATATTCCATCAAAGCAGCAGCCACAAACACGTGATAACGAATTTGTTCCTCTTCTCTGGCTTTTTTGAAAACTGCTCGAGCAGCTTTAATGCCTTCCGCACGTCGAGCGAACTTCATGTACTGAATGTAGGCCTGCCAGTGCAATTAGCATAGAAATGAAAACGTTTCGCTAAGTTTCGTATTGTGTAGTAGCAAATAAATAAATTATGTAGTTGAAACTTGAAAAAAAAAACTCGATCTCATTTAATATTACAATCTAGCGGTAACTTCTCTAGAGTCTAGACCCTAGAATTTTTTGTGAATTCAAACCAAAAGTGTCCGCAAAATGTCTACTGCATATTAGGGTGTTCATTTTTTTACCGTTTTCGATTTGAAACACGTTCGGGGTCGCATCTGATAGAGTTTTCGACGCTGATCATGTGTGCGAAATTTTTTTTCGTTTGTGACGCCATCAAGAGGTTTCAGCGGGCCTTTGAAGTGACGTCATAACGCATTTTTGCAAATTTTTTGTATCTCGAAAACGGCTTATGCTAGAAACTTGGGAGTGGTGTCAAAATGCGCAGAAGAGTCGATTTCCTATACCTCCGCTAGAGACTACAATGGTGTATCTCCACCAGAAAAAAAATTATTTGAAAAAAACAAAATTTAGCTTAAATCCTGTTATGACATTTACGTCTATGCCTACTGATGCTGGCAATACTTTTATTGTTGCGCAATTTAATATCAATCATCTTGTTATTGTAACGGTAATAGTACTTAGGCCTACTACTGACCTACACGGTATTTCATGGAGCAGACTGTTAGAGCTAGTCGTAAGGTTGCAGGAGCCGAGATATTGAGCTATGCTGGGTGGCAACTTTCGTTTGGTTATCATGGCAAAAACATTGCCAATTTGCGACCCCCCCACAAGACAATGAGACACCCTTAAATTCTTACCAAAGTTTTATCGATATCTTTTGTATCAAGTAGTCTCTGATAAATAGTGTGAACTTTATCGTATTTCATCCTCCCCTCTTCGAAATCAGCATACGCGAAGTGGATCAGATTGTTTTCCTTCATTAAAGTCGATATCGCTCTTTCGTAAAGAGAAGAAGCCTCGTCAGACAAAACTTTCCCGGTGTTTGTATCCTGCACAAGGTATTTTTCGTTGCATGGTGAGTCTTAAAATTTTTGCGACCAAATTTTGGTCCTTCACAAAATTATTTAAGAACACTTAAATGTGCTGGAGAAATTTTTCGAGATTTCGACTCTCGAATTTAGCGGCGCAAGACGGAGTCCTTCGTGGTGTTCCGTTCGCTTTGAGAAAAAAAAAAATGTTCTGTACAATTGAGTCTGACCCCAACCCCTCTTTAATTTTGAAATTTTTGTCGAGTTCTATGTTCACCTCGAAAAGGTTGATAGTGTAAAAAAAAGAGCTTGATCTGGTAGGACACAGTCTGAGGTCGATATAACTCATCTTCTTCGACCGGCTATCTTGGTTAACTTCGAAACGTAACTTTTAACGCGCAAAGAATAAAAGGCAAAATTAAAGAGGCACCAAACGTAATTTAATTCAATTTTTGTATGTCATGCAACATTTTTTATTTGACATTTTTTCCACAATCTGTTGCATTCCTTTCATTCGAAAAATAATTTTTGAATAACAGATACATGACTGCTCCTGTTGCTAAGGTTTGAGCCCTAGCTTTAACATTATCTAGTACGTCCATCACTATCATAGCTCCTACCAGTCCACCACCATCAGCAACCTACCTTTACTTGTAGATTTTAAACTACTAGCCTAGCCTGTTTTTTAGACAAGGTTTTACTTAGAATCGCCACAAACAACAACCAAAATAACTTAATTTACCAGTAGACTATGTTACCTACTAACTTTTCGTTTCTTCCCAAGCGCACCAAATCGCATGTTATCGTGAAAAGCAGCAAAATCAAACCAATAAGTGTTCTTTTTTTACATTTGCAAAGCAATTTACCCTATCAAAATCACAGCAGAAGCCTATCCTACCCAGAGACCGACAATCTAACAAAGCTCGTTTAAAATTACTAATGCAAATTTCATGCTGTTATGTTGCCACAGCTGAACTTTTTTCCATACAGTCAAAATCTTTCCTGTGAAAGATATTTAACGTAAAACAATTAAAAAACGAGACGAAAATGTTGGTAATCAATTATTTTTCACATAATAAACCTATTGTTAAAATTCAAAAATTAGCCCTCAATGCCCCTTGAACTTAAACTAACACAAAAATAGACCCCTGGCTGGGGAGCCGCGTTTCCAAGATTGCTGATGGTGAGACAGGTTCGATTCTAGCAAAAACTTAGCTAGAAAAAGCATTTAAAATTGAAAACGTCTCGTGGCGATATGTAGCTGATTATTGTAGGTCATAACGTGCTACCGCTAGGTAGAAAGCATTATGACACAAAAATCTTCGGGATCATCGGTGCGTCCTGTCCTGAATGTAACTTTGGAAATTTTGAATAATCGTGCTTAGTTACAGGCAAATAAACATCTATCTATCTAATAGCAGAGGTGAAGTCCTCGAGGACGTCCTTGGCCTCGAAGCCTTAAGTGCTCGAAAATTATCCTGTCCTCGGCTCGAGGACAGCACTGTCTTTTGATTTGTTAAAATTTTGTACATCGCCTGAAAAATTATTTTGGAGACCTTTTTTTTGTTTTTGAGAATTCCTAAAAAAAATTTTTGAAGACTTTTTTTTGGAGAACGCTTGCGCCTGTGTCCTTGGCCTCGAGAGAGTCTGTCCGTGGTCTCGGATTTTTTTTTGTGTCCTTGGCCTCGAGCCTTGTGTCCTCGACTCCACCTCTGTCAATTAGGAACATTTAATTTAAAATACTTCAACAAAACGGAATTTCCTTCATCATATCAAATTCGACATAATTAACCGTACAGGTGCTCGTGGATCGATCGCGTGACATGAACTTGCGTTTTCGTTTCGCTAGATCACCGTCAAGCATAGAGTAAAATTCGCGCTCAAAAATAAGTTGTACCCCTTTCTCTTGCATACGCATGCTGGTGCTGGATAGATACTGAGATGCTTCGTACCACACGTCCGGATGGTGACCCAAGCAGAGAAGACATTGCTCGTATGCGAACATCACTGAAATTATGAGGAAACATAATGGAACTTTCAAATCCGTTACTAGATGAAACGGCTAGACAATCGCACCTCCATTCTCACTGCTATATTCAAGCAATTGTAAGGCCGAGTTCGATTCTACCTGAAGCACCAATATGGTATCTCGTCAACTCTGGTTGAAATTGCCGAAACGTAAAGCGAATGTAATAGTTTTTTCTAACAATTACGTAAACAAACTGATTAGTTGTTTGCAGAGCTGCGAACTAAATTGATTTTTATTCGAGTTCAGCATATTTTAACAAGTCCAAATTCTCTGATTTATTTTTACGAGTTCAAGTCAGGCCCGGCGCCAGAATAGCGTGATTGGGGGGGGGGGGGAAATATTTGGGGGGGGCACAGATAAATTTTTCCTCAATCTTCAGGAGGGAAGACCAAAAACAAAGGTCTTCATCATGGCCTTTTACCTTGTTTCGGGGAACAAGTCTCGCTCGGGGGGGCACGTTCATTGCCTGGCGGGGCACCGCGGAATCTAATGGTGCGGATCTCGCTTCTGCCCACAAATTCAAGGGTAAAGACAAAAAAAAGTTCTACGGTGCGAAATCTTAGGCTCAGTCTAGACCATAGGTGGGCACAAGTCCGTTAATCGTTAATAACGAAGCTAACTTTTTCATTAACTCATTAATCCGTTAAAAAGTTTTTTCATCTTAACGGACTAAATTAACTTCCGTTAAGTGCTGTTAACGGACTAAAGTAACTTCCGTTAAGGTTTCTATCGTTAATATTTTGCAGCTTCGTTGTGCATTTGAACTTGTTTTTATGTTGAAATTAGATTAGACTGTAAAATGTAACTTTCAAAACACAAAAAGACCACCATAAAAATAAACATTTCCTTACAATCAGCTCAACAGCGTCGATATGTGTTCTAGAAGCGAGTGAATAAAACAAAATGTAAATTACACTTAAAATGTTAACGGATTAACGGACTTTATTAACTTCCGTTAATTAAAGCTGAAAATAACGAATTAACGTTAACGGAGGTGTGAAGTTTGTTAACGGACTAGTGGTTAACGAAGCTAACGTTTTGCATTAACTTGCCCACCTATGGTCTAGACGTTCACTCGTGTTTTTTGTCTTAGAACGAAATTTGACTCACGCTGGGGGGCACGAGCTGTATTTTGGGGGCACAGGCCCCTGAAATGCATTCCAGTGGCACCGGGCCAGCTACTTCCTTTCGGGTCACAATCCTCGCTAGGGGAGCACACTTCTCGCTAGGGGGGCACAAGCAGTGATTTGGGAGCTCAAGCAGTAATTCGGGGAGCTCAAGCAGTGATTTGGTGGGGGGACGGCCCCGAAATGCCCCCATGGCGCCGGGCCTGGTTCAAGTTCAGCAAAAATATGAAGTTTTTCGAGTTTGAGTACAGGCTGACAAAAAGATTAAGCCTACTTTTCGACACGCTCACTTTTTGTAAACATACTGTTTTTCTGGTTTGCCACGGCATAAACAAGTGAACGAAAAAAAAAAAATTCAGTTCGAAAACTTTTCAATCTTTAAATTTCATTTTAATGAACTCGAACAGTTTTTATCGAGGTAAAGTTCGGCAAAACAACCAAGCTTTTCGAGTTCAACTTCGTAGCCTGGTTGTTTGGATGATGATCGCTTTTGCTTCGTAATAATAGGAGTGGTCATGGAATCAGTTCCTGGCTGGCTAAATCGAACAACACATAAATAACTGGCCAAAGTGCAATGACCAGAGGTGGAGTCGAGGACACAAGACTCGAGGCCAAGGCCAAGGCCAAGGACACAAAAAAAATCCGAGGCCAAGGCCAAGGACAGCCTTTCCGAGGACAGACACTCTCGAGGCCAAGGACAGGAATGCTCGAGGCCAAGGCCAAGGACCAAGGACACAAAGCGCAAGTGCTCTCCAAAAAAAAAAAAAAAAGGTCTTCACAAAAATTTTTCAGGCGATCTCCAAAAAAAAAAAAAAAAAAAAAAAAAAAAAAAAAAAAAAAGATCTTCACAAAAATTTTTCAAGCGATCTCCACGAAAAAACGCTTTCCAAAAAATTTTTCAACCGCTCCACAAAATTTTAACTTTCCAAAAAATAGTGCTGTCCTCGAGCCGAGGACAGGCCAATTTTCGAGGACTTGAGGCCTCGAGGCCAAGGCCAAGGACTTCAAAATCTGTCCTCGAGGACTCCACCTCTGGCAATGACGCAGTGTATGGGGAGCCGTTTGTGTATTCTAATTTGTGCAATGTTTTTTTTGCATATTTAAGTACATAATCATTTTAATTAAATATACAAAAATATGTAGTCAAAGTCCAAATAAATAGTAAAAAAAACTGCACAAAGTAAACCGTGCAAAAATAAATAGTCAAAAAAGCTGCGTAAAGTAAACCGTTGCAAAAGTAACTAGTCAGAAAAAAATTGCGCACACAAGCATTGCAAAAATGCGCTGTAGACACTTTTGTATATTTGTTAGAGGAGCGTGTCGAAGCGCTCTTTGAGCGCATTAGAGCAGCCGAGAGCGCATCAAAGAGCAACCGAAAGCGCTTCGTCATGCTCCACTAACAAATATTACGGAGCGCCGTTTGTGTACCCTAATTTATGTAATGTTTTTTGCATATTTAATTAAGTAGTCATTTTAATTAAATGTACAAAAATAAATATAGTAAAAAAAAACACGTTCAAAAATAAATATGCAAAAACTTTTGAATATTTATTACACCATAATTTGCGCAAAGTTTTTTTCATATTTAATTAAATAGTCATTTTAATTAAATATACAAAAGGTTTTGTGGTTTTATTTCAGCAACATCATTTTTTGCATCAAAATTTTTTTCATTACAATTGTTTATTGTGTCACAAATATTTGTACATTTATTTTTGATAGCAAAGAAACAACACACGCCGAAACAAAATGTGCAAAATTTTGTGACGCAAAAAATGTTGATGCAAAATTTCTTGTCGCAAAAAAACGCGTGCAAAAATAAATCGTCAAAAATATTTGACTATTTAGTTCGTGTCCATAATGATGAAGGGCTGGAATTATGCGGGCGGTAAGATACGGGTGAATAAACCTTCATTTTTAAGCCCAGCAAGAGGTCTCATAAGTGGGCTAGTATCTTACTATTGGCTGCCGAACAGTCCAAAGCCTTCGTCTTGAAGTTCCAGTTTTATATCTTGCTGGTACCTTCCCGCCAGCATAATTCCAACCCTTTATCATTATGGACATGAACTAAATAGTCAAATATTTTTGACGATTTATTTTCGCACTTTTTTTTGCGATAAGAAATTTTGCATCAACATTTTTTGCATCACAAAATTTTGCACATCTATTTTGGCGTGTGTTGTTACTTTGCTATCAAAAATAAATGTACAAATATTTGTGACACAATAAATAATTGTAATGAAAAAAATTTTGATGCAAAAATGATGTTGCAAAAATAAATTCACAAAACTTTTTGTAGATTTTTTTTGCAACAACTATTTTGTGTCAACTATTGACAATTTTTGTCTGTTTATTTTTGCAATGGTTTATTTTGCGGCATATATTTTTGTATATTTAATTAAAATGACTATTTAATTAAATATGAAAAAAACGTTGCACGAAATATACGGTGTAATAAATGTTCAAAAGTTTTTGCATATTTATTTTTGAAGGTGTTTTTTTGTATATTCATTTTTGTACATTTAATTAAAATGACTATATAATTAAATATGCAAGAAAACATTGCACAAATTAGGGTACACAAATGGCGCCCCATAAAATATACAAAAGTGTCGGCAGCGCATTTTTGCAACGCTGTATTTTGTGCGCAGTTTTATTGACTATTTATTTTTGCAACGGTTTACTTTGCGCAGTTTTTTTGACTATTTATTTTTGCAACGGTTTATTTTGCGCACAATGTTTTTTACTATTTATTTGGACTTTAACTATATATTTTTGTATATTTAATTAAAATGATTATTTAATTAAACATGCAAAAACACATTGCACAAATTAGGGTACACAAACGGCGCTCTATAGCAGAGATGGGATTTGTGAACTAGCTCAAGCTTCAGCGTAATAGGAAAAGTGCAAAATGCATCTATTTACCGCGCTTCCATGTCCCATTTATGGATAAGCTTTAAAATGTTATCCTATTGACGTCATAAAGCTAAGCCAGCAGCAAGGAAACGCGGTAATTCAGTGAGATGCAATGGGTTTGACGATCGTCACCACTGTAAGCAATTTTTGATGAGCACAATTAGCTGTACTACAAAATATTAGTATGCAATTCTATGATGCCCTATGTATAACGTCTGAAGCAATGAATTTGCATCAAAAATTATTATTTGTGACTTGAACACTCGAAGTATGCGTTTCACTTTCAAGACTCAAACTAAAGTTTCGAAATTGAAATCCTAAAGTGAAGGATCTAACCTCCAAAGATTATCGAAACTTTATGCAGGCTCTGATAAATCTGCTATCCGAGCCTAAAAAGAGTGAAAACAAAGTAAAAAAAAAACTTCAAGGGAGCGAAGAAGCATGCAGCCAATTCCGGTATTTTACAATAGCTAAAATCGAAATATAATTTTTGATATGTTTTGTTCTTATTTTAGGACTGCGATTGCAAAGATATTCAACAAATGCAATGATATATCTTCCTAAAAAAGTTTTTGGAAACCCTGAGTTTGTTCTCCCACCCTCCAAGCCAGAATTTTCAGAGAGATTTACCAAAATTTTATAGGTCAAGCGATGTTATTGGTAGGGTAAATATTATTTAGTTCGTTTTCCCGTTGAGGCTGAGAGAACTCAGGGTTTCCAAAAACTTTTTAGGAAGATATCTCTTTGTATTTGTTGGATATCTTTGCAACCGCAGCCCCAAAACGAGAAAAAATTTCAAAAATTATATTTCGATTTTTGCTATTGTAAACTACCGGAATTGGCTGGATGCTTTACCCCTTTACGTATGTCAACTGAAAGATAAGTTTTAGCTTACGACATTTGATTTTGTTAGTTTGTTTGCATTGGGTGAACGATTTCAATATACTAAAAGCTCTTAAATGAAATACCGGTAAATGTCTTAGGTGCGAATTAAGATCGCAGATTTTACGAACCAAAGTTAATGATGCTCGTCCGTAGACTGATGTAAGATACGGTGAAGCCATTTTTCAACAAAATTAAAATTTTTGCCGTAGACAAAAATTAACCATGCAGACGAAGTTAGATTTTTGTCGGTAGGTTATCATGGCAGACATGTGGTGCTACTCAAAGGGGTGGTTCGTTCATTTTTTGACTTCTTTTCTAAGAGTTCGTATAATTCTGTCACCGATTATGTTAAAGACCTGGAATGTGGAAGCGGTTAAATATTTTTGGAGGCGAAAGCAACTCGGAAGTACGACACTTCAAAGTTCAAGAGAAGCTGAAAGCGGAAGCAATAAAAATTTGACCGCTTTCACATCTTTGGAACTGGTGTCCCATTGGTGACTTTCCGCCAACAGCAAAAGTTTTGATTTTGTCGAACCTTGACACAGGTGACACGGTCGCAAAAGCCACAATGGCTTACACTGTTTGCCCAACTAAAATGAATTGGGGCAAGAGCTGAGTCGAACGAAAAAAAAAGAGCAAGAAAAACGAAGCATAAATAGATTACAGCAGTTATCGAAGCGCTAAGATAAAAAAAGCTCGGCGCGAAGTAGCGACAGTGCTCTAACACCTTGTTGTCCAACCTACAGGTGCGAGTGCAATGCACTCTTCCTTGCCCATTGCAGCTAATTTTTGTGACCACCGTTTTCAAAAAATCTTCTACGTCACAACTTTTCATGTGAATTTTTGATCCATCTACTTCATACTTTGGAAAAAAATAACTATTTCAATCCCATTGGATGACATTTCGCAGGTGTTTAGAGCCATTTGAAAGAACTAGATTTTTAACATTAGAAAGCCAATGGAAAAAATTAAATAGTTTAATCCTCCTTCTACTTACAATTAAGTCGAAAACACGTTTAAAATCTTGCAATTTGGGGTTAAATTGTGTAAGTGATTTGGCCTATTTAGGTAAAGTAAGGTACATTGCCTCCTGCAATATATTTGCAATAAATAATAATCTACTCGAAGATTTTTTGTTTTGTCATGGAAATAACCAGTTGTAGAGCACACGTACGGCCAGGGGGCCCAGGCTCCCTCAATTGAAATTCAATAATTTGTTTAACGAGCTTTTCTCCTACCTATTTATTTTCAAAAGTATTTTGTCGCGTAAAAACTGGCGAGGTGGAGGTGAATTGTTATTGAAAAATGGTACAATAATTGGTTACGCCTACTAACCATTGCCCGGGCCGGATTTACATTGCGCGGGGCCTCTGGCACTTTGAGGATTTTCGCAACATCTTTCCGCCAAATATAGGTGAAGACCAAAAAAAAAGCTTACAATCTGAGCACGGGGCCCCGGCAGTGTGTCATATGGTAAATCCACCGTAGTTATCAGGGCTGCGAACTCGATCGATTTTTATTCGAGTTCAGCCTATTTTAGCAAGTCCGAGGTCAAGTTCGAGTTCGGAAAAATAACCGAGTTTTTTCGAGTTCAAGTTCGCAGCCCTGTTAGTTATATTGCATTACGTTCGTGAAAAGGTTAGATGAGGGTCTGAGATAGCAACTATTAGAACAAAAATCATTAATTTCATCCAGTTTTAATTGAAATGAAGTCTTCAATATTATTGTTAATCACAGTTGACGCGAAAAATGCTTAAACAAACTTCAAAAACAATAGCCTTTTTTTTTGTCACATTATTATCATTGGTGGCATGTCAATTGGGGGGGGGAGAGGGGGGGCGGCGGCGAAGTTTTTGAATGTTGTTAATTTTTATTTTTTCATGTTTTGATATGCTAACGATTAATTTCGTTTTTTTTCCCAGGTTCTTTTCTTTTCCGATACAACCAACTTCAAAGTGGCCCTTAAAAAAATACTTTTCCAAGAATAATCTCCTTTTAAAATTATTCCTCTAAAACTGTTTTGCCTGTCACAAAAAATGAACTAGACTTTTAAAATTGATCCCAGCCCTCGAAAAACCACCTTGTTCCAAAAATGAGCTAAACAACTCCCTCCAAAGCTATCTTTCCCACAAAAACTGAATTCCTAGTTTGGTTTTTTAATAAGCTTGAAATTACTTTGCATTCATTCTATGTTCGGATTTAAACTAAAAATAACTTTATCGCATAAGTTTAATTGTTAAATGGTCAAACCGAAAAGCTCAGCAGTATTAACTTAAACATTGCATGAAAATTTTAAAGGGATTTTTGATAAAAATATTTGGGGATCGGGTTTTGGAGGGTTATTTTAAAATGATGTTATTTCAAGGGTTAGCCCAGTTTTTAGAGAGCAAGATTAGTTTTTGGCAAGACGCTTTAGGTGATCATTTTTGAAAACAACAACACAGGAGTGAAGAGTTTAACTCTGTACATCACAAAATACTTCAAGAAATATTTTCAAAGAAGTTAAAGTTTAAAAAGCTTTTCAAGATTTCTTAAATATCTGCTTACTTTTTAACCACCTTGCATCAGAAAAAACAAACGTTGTTTCGAGATTCTTTGAGCGTAAAAAATGGCAAGTTAAACGAGGACCAAAGGCAAAATCAATGGGAGGGGGGTTCTAAAGTTAATTTTTATTGACCCAGCCGTTCCAGAGATATTCTACATTAAACACAACGTAGGGGCCTCCCTAATAATGACTTATATTGGCAACCCTGACCTTTCAATACAATAGTCTAGCTAACAGATACGTATATTAACCTATGTAGCTTAGTCTAATAGCGGCATTGCCTTAGGAATGAACTAAAATGGCGTCGCCGATGTTATCAACGTCAGGGTTACCAATAAAAATTATGATTAGTGAGGCTCCTACGTCATGTTTGCACTAGAATATTTCTGGAACGGCTGGGTCAAGAATGATGGATCAACGCCAACCTAATCTAATACGATTGCCCTAACTTTAGATAACCCCATTGATTTTGCCTCAGTCCTAGTTTAGGCTAAAAGGCTTTACTTGAAGTACAAACATGGAAAATTCATACTGTGTTGCTACTAGTTTTGTACGCAAAACTGTGTTGCTACTACTAGTTTTGTACGCAAAACTAGTAGCTCTACAAAAAACTTCAAACAACACTGTCAAGATCGATTTGATGACCTCAGGAAAAACCAATGATTTAGATGCCCTAAAATAGAATAAGCGGTGGGCTATTTCTATTTTTAGTCGGTTTTATAAATCGTTTGCCTTTCTAGACGATTCTTTGGGTCTAGTGTTCTTTTGACAGCAGTTTTTTTTCCCAACAGTTGGTGGCCTGGTGGGGGACGTTATCAAACTTATCACGTAGGGCTACCGTAGTTTTTAGTAAAGTTGATGGCAGACCATATTTTTCGGTTAAAGTGAGAACAAACTGTCTGGAATACCGCGTTATTACCTTGAAGGGGGTAAAACATTATTTTTAAAGATTAAGAAACATGTCAAACATATTTCCACCAAATTTTAGCTTTTTACAATCTTATGTTTCCGGGATATTTCAAAGTTTAGGAGATCTCCTTTACAGTGTTTCCAATTAAAATCAAACTTCTTAGGAATTGAAATATCCTACCTAACTTTTAAAAGTATTTCTGTTACAACACCAATTCAAGCTGAAGCCTTGCATTGCGGTGCTTTCAAACCAGTTGTAAAAGATACCTTAAACAACACTGTAGGTGGAGATCATCCAAACTTAGAAATAAAATATTTCAAAAACAATACGTCGTAGAATGCTGAAACTTGGTGAAGATATGTTTTAGATTATTCTTTATCTTTTGCACTAATCCTACCTGGATGCTTCACTTCAACTTATTTGTTAAGTAAAAAATTCTCTTTCACTGAACACTCGATATGCACGAACGGTGATGCGCTGTACTAACTTTTTTGTGCTACGCTTTCTATTTCTTAAACATTTTATTTTAAAGTACAACACGTAAAACAAAATAAATGAATAATATCGCCACTGTCAGTCAATTTCTCTAATCACGTGACCAAATCGACTTCTACAATAAAAACCTTTTCTTGTTCCGAAAAAGTTAAAAGCCTGGCCTTCAACGTATTTGGGTGAGGATTTTATCTAATCCCTTTAACCTTATGTTGGACATTACAAACGAGAAAAGGGGATTTCATAAAAATCGATTCGGTAATGCAATTAAAGAATTCTGACTGGAACTGGCAATATAAGTCAGTCTAAATAAAACCACGAAGCAAACGACACTACCGTAATAATAAGTTACTCGCTTTCTCTGCAAGTTTCAGAGCTTTGATAAGGAAAAGTATTATGTATCGAACAACATTCAATTTACGTGATTGATGACAGTTTGCTTGTATTTTAATTGTGATGTTTTTGCGTTTGCATGCCAGAGTTTTCTATTTAATCGTTTTGCGTGCTTGTGGTCTAAAGGCTACCAGCGCAGAAGCCCAGGGAAGAGCCACCAGAACGGCGACTACTTACAATTCACAAACAAGCAATGCAAAAAAATGTTTGAACCTTAAAAATTTTTTCGCATTGCTTGTTTTTAAGTAGTCGCCGTTCTGGAGGCTTTCCCTAGGCTTGGGAGCTGGTGGCTTTTAGGCCAGAAGCACGCAAAACGATTACAAAAAGTTTGCTTTTATGTCGTTTCCATGTACCATTTACGGCTGAGCTTTACGACGTTTATGGTACAAAAACTTTTAGCTAGAGTGGTTATAAAATTGCCATCTCTTCAAGTTTATCCAAAGTGAAACATGGAAATGTGGTATTTAATTAATTGCTAACCAGAATGACAATCGCACTGTATAATCCTCAGCTTACTTTTTCGCTTTCGCACCCCTGTAGCAGTTTGTCCAGTGTAGACTATTAATTTATTATTGTAATGCTAAGCTTCTGTGTTATGCTACTGTATCTCGAAAAAGCAAAAACTGATTTTTGAACAAAAAGCAGGCTATGGTGAACTTCGTGTGCGAAAAGCTGAAGTTATTTTTTACTCATCATCTGTGTTTAAGACCAAAAATACGATGAATTGAATATCTAAAAATATGGAAACCTTTTTTTAGCTCCTCACTGTTACGGTGCGGCGAACCAAACTTGATCAACATTGACAAAAAAACTCTGGTCATAGATAAGTGGCTTTGGACATAGGTGGGCACAAATTCGTTGATAATGAAGCTAACTTTTTCATGACTCGTTAATTTGTTAAAAAGTTTTTTTTTTATGTTAACGGACTAAATTAATTTCCGTTAAGGTTTTCATCGTTAATATCTTGCACCATTCATTCATCGTAACGGTACAAACTAGTTAGCACTGGCAACACTTATTGCGTATTAGAATGAGTTGCATAGAAAAAGCGAAGAAAGGAGCTCTTTTTTGTGGCAAATAAGCTGCCGCCTCATTAGTCTACCAATTATCGCTGTTCGCAATTTCCAAAGATTTTTCGATCGCAGCTTCGTTAGTGCGTTTGAACCTATTTTTATCTTGAAATTAGAGTAGACTGTAAAATGTAACTTCAAAAACATAAAAACACAGAAGTGGGCAGTACCGCGGTACTTTTTTTCAACTTCTTTGATCGGTACTCGCTACTCAGTTCTTCTTTTGTGACTTGTCCGGAATGGAGCTTTAATTTATTCAAACTCCGTACAATTCAAGTAGAGAAGGAGTGAGGACAATCGTCGACCCATCCACTGGCTGCGGAATGCGGTTCATGTGGCTTAGGCACTTTGCGCTGACGAAAAGTACGACTGTGTGATGCAATAGAAAAATACTTTGTGACATCACAAGGGATTTCCAATCGTAGCCGCAAGCCAATTTGGGCTTAACACAACGCCGAGTTGACCTGGTTAGTGGTTACTGGTTAATTGGTTACAAGATTAGGCAGTGACTATTTTGCATAGTTCTTCGGTTAGGCTAGAGCTAAAAAACGTATACACTTCTTAAACAAAGTAAATCATAACCTTCTTGTTTGTTACGTCTGTTTCCCATTTTCAACAACAACAATACTGATATATGAATTGGTGGCTATCTTACTCGACCATAGGCGTAGCCAGGATTTTTGATTGGGGGGGCCCAAATCACATGCAATGACGTCATCAGAAACTTTAAAAGAGAAATTTTTTGTGGGGTCAAAGATACCGTAGAATGGAAGATCAGAAGCCTTGGCCTGGTGTTGGCACGTAACTAGCAACTCGTTTTCGGGGGGGGGGGGGGGGGGGGGAGGGCTTAAACCAATAGTTAAAATGTCTAAATTGGGAGACGTGTTGAATTTGACGGGGGTCTGGGGGCTGGGTGAATGGGTGATTTTTCGTAATTTTTTGAAAAAAGCTGTTTTAATACCATTGGATCACATTTCGCGCGGATTCACAGCCTCATTTAAAAGTACTAGATTTTTAACATTTGAAAGCCAATTGAAAAACTTAGGTTGTATAGTTCTTCTTTAGCTTGCAATTTAAGTCCAAAACACGTTTAAAATCTTGCATTTTGGGGTTAAATTTTGTAAGTGATTTGGTCCAGGTAGGGGGAAGTAAAGTACATTGCCTCCTCCAACATTTTAGCAGTGAATAACAATCCACTAGAAAATTTTTCGTAGAGATTATTGTTTTGTGATGAAAACAACCAGTTATATAGGAGTACATATACGGCCAGGGGGCCCAGGCCCACTCAATTCAAAAATTTGTCCAATGAGCATTTTCCTTACTGCAGCTAATTTTTTTCAAAAGCATTTTGTTGCATGAAAACTGGCCAGGTGGAGGTGAATTGTTATTGAAAAATCTACAATTAGATGGTTACGCCTACTAACCATGTTGTTGCCCAGGCCGGATTTACATAGAGTTTGGACCCCTGGCACTTTGGGATTTTTCCAATATTTTTCTACCAAATATAGATGAAGATCAAAAAAAGTCTTATATGAGCGCGGGGCCCATGGCACTGTGCCATCTGTTAAATCCGTCCCTGGTTATTGCATTACGTTCATAAAAAGGTTACATGAGGGCCAGAATTAGCAACTTTTAGGATAAAAACCCTTAATTTCACTCGGGTTATACGTTTAAATTGGTTAACGAACATTAAATTGACGGGTCCGGGGCCCCCTGAATTAATATTATTGTTGGGGGCCCATTTAAATTGGGAGCCATTTAAATATTACTGTAAGGGGCCCATTTAAATTGGTTGGCAAAAATTAAATTGAGGGGTCCGGGCCTCCTGGATCAGTATTATTGTAAGAAAATTAAATTGAGGGGCCCGGGCCCCCTGGATCAGTATTAATGTTGGGGGCCCATTTAAATATTGTTGTAGGGGGGCCATTTAAATTAGTTGGCAAAATTAAATTGAAGGGGCCCGGGCCCCCTGGATCAATATTGTTGCTAATTACTGTTGTATGCGTGTACAGTAAGTTGTACGCGAAGATGCTAAAAGAAACTAAAACAGAAGAAACAATAGTCTTTTTTGTGACATTTTTTATCATTGGTAGCATTTCATTTGGGGGGGGGCCGGGTCCCCCCTCTGGCTACGCCTATGTACTCGACCCCATGAAAAATCAAATCCACAACCTCTGGACTGCTGTCCAAGAGCCGTGACCACTCAGCCAACTTCGCATGCAACTAACAGTGATACTGTTTGTAGTATTTCAAAAAAGGAACCTGACTCGCTTAGGAGATGTTGGCTTCTTGAGGTTTCCGGTTGTATTCTTACTTCGTTAATTTGCTGCTCGTAAGATCGACCAAGCTGAGACAATTAATTGTCGTAAAGCAACTTATCCGAGGATGCAACAAGTAACAACGCTTTGGAAAGAGTAGAACCGCTGGCCTTGCGATCACGTCCGTCGTTAAAACGACGCTCCTGCCCACTGCGCCACGCAGCCGACTTACGTGCCATAGCATCAACGCATTCTGCGTTTCACCAGCAAATGCAGCAATAACATCAACCAAAATATTCACTCAAAAAAAACAGAGAAGAAATTTTCATCCAAAAATGACTACCTATGTTTTAGAACTTTAGGACCAAATTTTAAAAAGTACCGATTAGCTACCGTTATCGTAGGTACTTTTTTCAAAAAATACTTAATATCGTACAGTCGGTACTTTTTTGGAAAAGTATTTGCACCGTTATCGTCGGTACTTTATAAGTACCGAGTGCCCATCTCTGCAAAAAGACCACCATAACAATAAATTTTTACTCACAATCAGCTCAACAGTGTCATTTTAGAAGTGAGTGAATAAAAAAAATGTAAATTACACTCAAAATGTGAACTGATTAACCAGGCCCGGCGCCAGGATAGCGTGAATGGGGAGGGCATAAAAAAATTTGGGGGGGCACGAGAACTTTATTTATGTGAATTCGAGAGTGTGGATCAAACGAAAAAGGTGAAGATCAGAACAAAAAAGGTCTTCATTTCATAAGTTTCTACAGATTCTGGTTTTCATGTCAAAAATGAGGTGAAATTAAAAAAAAAACACGAAGGTCTTCGATTCAAAAATTTCCACAATTTGGGTTTTCATCTCAAAAATCTGGCAATTTTTCACGAGATCTAAAGTGAAGACCCCCCAAAAAAAAGATTTTCTGTTCAAAAATTTTCACAAATGCTGGTTTTCATAGTTCAAAAATTTCCACAAATTCTGGTTGTGTTCTCAAAAATCTTGAGATTTTCCACGTGAAGTAAAGACCAAAAAAAAAGTCTTCATCCCAAATTATACGCAAAATTTCATGAAATCTGGTGTGAGTACACAAAAATTACGAAAAAATAGTACTTACTCACGAATTCTAGGGCGATAAGCACAATTTTGCGAGTCTTAGGCCTCGATTTGCACTACAGTAGCCCCGGAACTGTTAATTTCTTCGGGGTACAGTCCTCGCTTGGGGGGGGACAACTTTCGTTTGGGGGGCACGGCCGCGAAATGTCCCCCCGTGGCGCCGGGCCAGTGATTAACAAACTTCATTAACTTCCGTTAATTAAAGCTGAAAATAACGAATTAACTTTAACGGAGGCATGAAGTTTGTTAACGGACAAGGGGTTAACGAAGCTAACGTTTTGCATTAACTTACCCACCTATGGCTTTGGATCCATAGGTAGGCAAGTTAATGCAAAACTTCAGCATCAGTAACCACTAGTCCGTTAACAAACTTCATACCTCCATTAAAGTTAATTTGTTGTTTTCCGCTTTAATTAACGGAAGTTAATAAAGTCCGTTAATTCGCATTTTGCGTGTAATTTACATTTCTTTTTATTCACTAACTTCTGGAAAATATGTTGACACAGTTGAGCTGATTGTACGGATATATTTATTGCTATGGTGGTCTTTTTGTGTTTTGGAAGTTACATTTTACAGTCTACTATAATTTCAAGATAAAAATAGGTTCAAACGCACTAACGAAGCTGCGATCGGAAAATCTTTGGAAATTGCAAACAGCGATAATTAGTAGATTTATGAGGCCGCAGCTTATTTGCCACAAAAGAGCTCCTTTCTTCACTTTTCTGTTATGAAACTCGTGTTAATACGCCACAAATGTTACCAGTGCAAACTGGTTTGTACCGGTACGATGAATGAATGGTGCAAGACATTAACGATGAAAACCTCAACGTAAGTTAATTTAGTCCGTTAAGAAAAAAAACTTTTTAACGGATTAACGAGTTAATGAAAAAGTTAGCTTGGTTATTAACGGATTTGTGCCCACCTATGTTTGGATCTTTAAAATGTGTCAAAAGTTTAAAAACTTTTCACAGCTAAGTCGTTGAGAGAAAAATTCAGGCCGGTAAGCTAACACAAATAATTTCCAGTCCCTTTTCTAAACTAAAACTCAGCTTTTCAAAGAGAAATTTTTTATCTTGAAAAATCTGCCAAATGTCACTAAATCAACTGAGACTTCGCGACGCCCAGGCACGGAATATCCGCTGCAGTACGGTACCAGATCTAAGTCGACAATTTTTGGACTCTTTTCCAATACTTAAGTATAAAAATTGCAATCTTTCGCTTACAACTTTAATAGACTAGACTTAATTAACATCTTCTCACTAACTCTAACCAGTTAAAAGATACTATTTTTTCTATTCGAGAATTCATCCTGCCAAACAGTGAAATAACTTCATACAACTCAAAAACAGCTGGACATCAAAAGCTAAAACTTGAATACAATGCAGGAATAGATAAAAGCCAGTACCCTTTTTTTTTCGCATTGCATGATGCGAATGCATTTAGCAAAGATCGGAGAATGCTAGGTCGAGATTGAATTCCGTGGTTGCCACAGCAAAAAAAGAAGTTTTAAAAAAGTTTGAGCCGGAAATGTAAGATCTTCAGAGAGTAACTTAAGGAATGTGCAACCAGGGAGGGCTATCGCAAAATCACTTGAAAAATTTAACCCGTAACTGCAAGCTTTAAACGTTAGCTTGACCAGTTAATGGGAAGCCAGGTTTATTTTATCAGCAAAAACTGGCTGAATACAACGATTAGTAAACCACGACGATTATCCGAGTCTGCAGCACTTGTGGCAAGAAAAATAGCTTGAGGCAGCAATTATTTACATAGGCTTATATACGACAAAAGCACACAAAGTCTTACGAAAACCAATTAAACCCCACTAACATTTAAATTCGAAAAACATTTTCTTGAAAAAATAAACCGTAATAGTGCTGCCCCACAGGCGATTTGCTTGCTACACGGCACGACAAGTAACCTACGGTAATCTACACTTGTTCGTTTTGTTAAATTTCCAAGTGGTATCTCACTTATGAAATCGTACCATTGCAAAGGTTGCCAAACATTATTATGAAATTTCTTATTTTTCGAAAGCTTTGTAACAAACCAACGAATCGCAGATTTTGTATGGCAGGTGTTAATTAAAATTAGTAAAAGTCCGTGGTGATCAAGTTAACAAAACAATGCAACGGTCGAATTCCAATGGTCTTGGTTTTGTATTTTATGATCTAAAATGTTGAAAGATACACTGACACAGTCGTATTTTTTTGGGTTAGATGGTACAATCAAGCACAACACGCCATAATGTTTGACATATGCTCGACGATGTTTGAGAAGGTTCCACAAAAAAAACCTTGCCGCAGGCACGTTATCGCCAGTGGGGCAGTACCACAGTTGAGTTTTTAGAATTGTTCTGTAGCAGATAGTGCTCCAATGCTTTGTTGTGGAAAGGGGGTGAAGTTGTCATATTTTAGAAATTTACTTCTTTCAAGCGACTTTAAACAGTAGAAAATTTCTTTCAAGCGATGTTAAAATGAGACTTTTCCGTAGAAATCATTTAAAAATCACCAAGCAGCTTCCATTTTGACCCACTTGAGCTGTCTCTATTGAACTCAACATCCACTACTCAGTCATTGGATAAAAACTAAATCCTGGTTGAGTGCCAGCTGCCTGCAGAGAAATTGTATTTGATATGGAAACCCAAATTAGAGGTTGAAAGACTTATGCAACCAAGCTGAAATTTTCAGAAAAATACTTTTTTAGATGTAACCAAAAAATTATAATGGGGTAGTTAGGTTTCACCTTTTCGCATTGTTGCGAATGGCGCGCAATATTCTATAAAATTCTGGAAATTTATAGCCAAAAATTTATTGCCGATAGCTCAGGTAAGCTTAAATTCTTGAACCTTCAACACGCCTGGTATAGCATTTAGAGAACTCAGCAGAAACAGCTCATTTTCATGTCGTCTATCTCAGGGATTCCCACTACCAATCACCGATCCCAGCCGCCGGAGGCACGAGGGTCTGGGGGCGAAGCCCCCAGCGCTCGAAAATTTTGCATTGTTTTGCAAAAATAACTTCATTTTAGGGCTGTTTTGATTAAAAAATAATGCTTTTAAAACGTGGCTTAGAAATTGGCAGTGCAAACAAGATTAAACTGGTGGCATAAATGGGCTATTTGGGAGGTAGCTAATGGTAAAATGTTAGTTCTCTTGTTTAGATGCTGGTAAATTATAAAATCCAATAGTTCAATAAAACTCACACGGAGTAATCTATTTCGTCTACAGTATATAGAGAAAAATAATTGGGAGGGGGCTAATGAAGAGATTTGAGAGAAATGATTGGTAATTAACTAATACTGAATAGCCCCCCTCCCCCTATTCCTTAGTTTATAGTATATTTGCTGATGACATTGACACCTATGTTTAGCATTTTTACACTTGCGATCAAATTTGATTGCTTATTTCTTACCATTTTTCAAAGTTTTCATTTATTTGTTAGTTTTATTTTTGACAAATTAGCCCCCCCCCCCCCCTTTGAATATATGTTTCAAAAGATGTTTTAAATCACTATTGAGTCCATCCAATTGCATAAAACAGTCTCAAAAGGGCTAAAAATGTAGTGTTTTTCCCGTTCTGCATTTTGTTCGACATGCCAATGGGGGGGGGGGGGGCTATAGCGCCCCCCCTGGCTACGCTGCTGCGAATATGCTTATGCTTGAAAGTACTTGAAAGAAAGTATGTCCCGCAACTTCAGCAAGTGGCCGGAAACGCTGTACTCACGCATTTTGAACAACGACTTCAAACTATTCTATTGGCGTTTGTTCGATTCACTGCGATTCTTATTGGTGGTCCGTAGTTACCGGTAGCCGGACATAAAAACGTCGGTAACCACTCTCGTAAAAGGATCAAAGGTAGTGACTGATGAACGTGTGCCAACACCACCTCTTTAAATTTGCTGCAGATGTATCGATCGAGCGATGCATTGTCGAATTTGATTTTTTACGCGTGGCATTGTGCAACTGACCAAGATTCTGGTATGCTATTCAGTAATTTTACTCAATGTGTCTACCCAAGCGATCAAGTTTGCTCGAGGAAAAGGTTCCTTTTGACTTGAAAAGTGCATCAGCAATCCAAAAGTTAGTGGACTGCGCCCACAACTTAAGGACTCCAGAAACTATAGTGAATATCTGGAACTAAGCAATTTTTCAGCAAAACTTAATCGTTTTTTGGATATACTGTATCTTGCTATGGGGAATGAATACACAAGACAACATATTAGACTAACGGTGGATTCTCGATCGAGTAATGCTCAACCACAAAATGCAGCCTTAGCTCTCAAGTTGGATAAACATTAGTAGTTACTGATACAGTGATATATAACCTCGATCAAACTAAGGAAGAGTGGCTAGTTCTAGTTAGTGGAAGGAAGAAAACACATACACGCAAACAAGAGTGCTTAGTAAGTAACCATCCCAAAAGCACTAAAAAAAACCAGCACTTATGCAGAAATTGAAGAAGTAGTAAACCGTTTTATGCAAATCAAGATAAAACGAAGATTTGCTGATTATTGTTGTTAACTGTTGTATAAGTTCGATTTAAAGCACATCTAGAATGGTTCAGTCTGTTAAGTGCATAAACCTGTATTAAAAAACGACTCAATGCACCGTGTTGGAACAGCTGTATAACTTTCAATAATCTCACACTTGGTGGTTTTCCTCAGCTGAGGGAGAGTAAGAGATACACCAATCGCTCGTTCTGTCCATACTACAAGCCGAAAGTAGTGCTCAAGGTTAATCTTGTGTGAGTACGACAATAATATATGAAGACAAGAGCATGCTTCAAGCCGTGTTAGCAATTTAGCATGGACGTTTGTTATTTTTTAACGTTAACTGTGTTTTATAATGGGTGAAAAATAAAATACGTTAAATTATAGCGTTGTGTAACCAATAACCATAGACTCTATATTAGTAGATAGGAAACTGACAGTTTTGTCTTTTTTTTTTCTTCACGGTTCATTTTTCTAGCATATGCCGATTCGTCCAATCAGTGTAACTTCTTTCTTCTCGGTTTACTGGCGATAAGAATATGTCCAATGAAATTAGTCGAATACGCGTGACCGCAAAAAAAATTCACACTTTTTTTTTCAATGCTCTTCTGTTTTTCGCCGCGCGTCTGTTTCTAGTCTACTAAATACAGAGTCTATGGTGTAACTTTTGTAGTGCACTAAATGGAAGTAAGCACTAAAAGCACTGTTTAGCTTCATTTTGCAAGAAAGTTCATTGTTGTTTGACATGATTTAATTTGGGAATTCGTAAGGTGCAGTCAATTTGATACTTTTATCTACTGCAAATTTCGGGATGCACAAAAGTTTTAGCTTATTACAACATTGAGTAGGCCTATCAGCAAATTAAGGTAAGTTTACTTCGGACATAACGCAACCACTGCGAGTAGTCGATGACGTCACTCACAAAGTGGACTCTGGATATTGGATGATTGTGAGTGAGTACATCAAAACAAAATAAAACCCGTTTAAATCTCATTCTGAATAGCGATGCAAGCAGCCTTAAAGCAAGGCGACTACAACTTTCAGTTTATAAGACATTGCCTCATGAACTGAATCTGGCACAAGTCGTCAGCATAATAACTATTTATAACCAGTACTGATTCAGATTCCGTTTACAAATGTCTTTCTATATAAGGGAAGGAAAAACAAATGTCTTCCATTTTCGTATTTAATTTTAAACTGGGTATAAGCATTGAATAAGAGCATTTCAAAAAGAACGAATATTTAATCTCCACTACCAGACCATCTTCACAGCTAACGTTATGTTTGAGCGTTTTCACCTTGTGAAGATTAAGTGCGCCAGAAAAACGAATCGCTTATTGCAATATTTAGCGCCGGAAGTACGGAACTATTCATACAGCTGAAGTTAAGATTAATTTAGAGCGAGGTCATCAAAAAGCGTCAGGTGCTAATTATTTGATGATTGCTAATTCCACCCAGTCCTAGAACGTTTTGCAAATTATAGCACCTTGAACCTAATTGATGGTAAAATCTTTTCAAACGGATTATGCTGGCCTCGTGAATGTTGATTCAAGAATCCATTTGCTAAAGATAATACTGTTTTAGGCTACTGCTATCATAAAAGGATCATGTGTAAATGTGTGTGTGTACTGAGTGTATTGGTGTGTACAGTCGTGTACCACAAGAATGTCAAACTTTGAGCTTAAATAACATTATTTGTATGTAATATAACGGTATGTTTAATCAGAAAAGTTGGAGCATTTGTATTTCTTTTTGTGAAACCACATCACAGTAAAAAAGATCCCTACGCAAAACACAAAGCAAATGAAGGAGTATGACAGACAGGCCTGTCCCTGGAGCGGTAAAAAATAAGCGCATACCGCGTAGTAGTTCTAAATGGCTAGCAGTAGCCATTGCAATCAATCGTCAACCATGAAACCTAATTTTTGTGCAACTGCATAAGTTAAGACAGATATTTGCAGAATAAGAGCAGGGTAGAGATTAGAAAAGAGCAAGCTAAATCTTCTAGAGTGCGATTGCCGTAAACGCGTAAACTAGTAAATTGTATGCTAAGCTTATTTCAACAGTATTTCCTAATTGCCGGTAGCGCATTTGGAAAAACTTGAAGTGTTATATACATACTGAACCAGCATAACCTACTTGCGCCATTACTCTTAAACATCAAAAAGCTGGCGTTGAGCATGGCTTTAACATAACGGTAGCGGTCGATAAAACGAAGTTTGTAATCATTAAATTTCTGATTTCAGCTTACCAGATACTGCTATTCGGTGTTCAACTAACACTACGGCTCGTAAAAAAAATATTGCTCGGGATCGGTTTTACTAAAGAAATGAGTACTTTAGGTAGTAAAAAGATGCCCCAAACCTTGTTCCACTGTTCCCTTTATCTGGAAAAATGATTCATTCCGTTCGACTCCGTACCATTGGCAACTCTGCGTTTCCAAATTTCGAGACATCAAACAATGATAACTTTTCAAAATTTCTTTCAGCATAAGCAACGCGATGTTTGATATTCCACAAGAGATTTTGAAAAGTCATGCTCTTGTGACGTCACGAAATTTCGAAACGCAGGGTTGCCAATTGTATGGAGTCAAACGGATTTTTAAATCTATTTTCGCAAATAAAGGGAATAGTGGAACATGGTTTGGGGGCACTTCTTTATTACCTCCAATAGTTCTCATTTCTTCAATAAATCCAATTTCAAACAGTATCTCTTCAAATAGGATTTTGGTTCCTTGAAAAATTACAAAAATCGCTGATTTTACAAGGCATCCAACTGGCATCCGACTGGAATGGCAACGTACATTGGCATTGTGCAAAAGCTGTTTAAAGGCTACTGCATCAGAGGACTTCCACAAACGGCTAATCCAAGAGTGACATAAAATTGTATGCCAACCAGTGGATTATTTCATTCGTTTTAACCAAGAGTAGCTCACGGCTACCACACAATTAGGTTTTGTACTTTTTCTTTCATCACATCATTTTCCTATCTCGATGGTTCGCAGCTTTGCCTAAAAAGAATGGAAGAATGTGATGCAAATCAAACTCGAATAGGCTTTAACCATTGGGTCACAGAGACGATCTTGTCGATTCTTTAAAATGGTAATTTAAGTAAAGTAGAAGAAAGATTCGATTGTAACTAAAATGTGATATCACAAGCGATATCCGGGGACTTCGCTAAAGTATCCAACTTCACTGAACTTAAAGAACTTCACTCAACTTAAAAATAGCGTTAAGCGTGTTTATGGTTGATGGTAGTCAGATTTGAAATACACCGCTTTCAAATTTCATGTTCCACCAACTTGATATGGTTTGAGGTTAACGGCTTTCAAATGTCCAGAAAAAATATTTATAAAATGTCAATCACTGCTTAGTTCTCGTTTTAACTTTTAATGAGTTTGTTGCAATTTTCACTTAGCAGCGCAGAGCGCAATGGTTAAAGTTGCGGTTATGAACAAAAACCTCGTTAAAACAAATATTTCGACAGTAACCTTTTACTCCGATTATAACTAGAACAATACTCCACTACACAGTCAAACCTCGGTTATCGAACATAATCCGTTCGAGATGGCAGTTCGAAAAGCGATTTGTTCCAAATCCGAAACAATTTTTCCTATTAGAATTAATGTAAATAATTTTAATCCGTTTCAAGTCTAGAAAACAACTTTTGTAAAGTATTTTTTACTATTTTACACCATAAATTGTAATGTATACTATAAATAAAAATGGATAGAAATAGATTGTGTTTTATTTTAATAAAGGATTACCTAACATGATGAAAAAAGCAACAAAAAGTAAACATTTCGCATGTTTTATTTTTGAAACATCGAAAACGTTAAAAATTAAGATACTGTACAGTACATACAATGTTAAAAAAATTGCAGAAATTAATAATGAAACAGTAAAAAAATACAACAGCTCAGTTACATCAAAGATCGTGTGAAAAAAGCCGACGGATGCATCATCATAGCGCGTCCGTGTTCGCTCGGCTTCTCTTGGTTTGGTCGTGACCCGAATTTACGTTCGAAGTCTGAGACGTAAAACTAATGAATTTTTTGGTCGAAAACCGACTTGGTCGAGAACACAATCGTTCGATAACCGAGGTTTGACTGTAGTTGGAACAAAACTTTTTGATCTGAAAATGCTAATATGATTTTTGGATTGTGTAACTTATATTATCTTGACCAGAAATTTGACAAACTATCCTTTATAGCGAATCTACACCCTCAACTAGCCAATTGCAGAACTTTTTTTTTTTAAAAGAATTTCATATAAGCACATTTATAAATTAACACTTCTACTGATTTTTCTCAAAATTTCGGAACTAAATCAAAACAATGCCTGTCTTATCAATTACATTGGACAAAAGATACGTACACAAGCAAAATTTAGAAACATAAAATCAAATTCTTTTAAATTTTTAAGTGGTATTGCAGACGATGACGTGATTGATATTCAAAACGCATATTAAATCTACTCCATTCTATGCTTGCCAGAACCCTAGGTGTAATGATTAAAGTCAAACAACTATTTACCAGAAATTATCTACTTCTTTTGCACGTTACGCAGTTTTTAGTTTACCTTCAAAGCTTTGTGATTATTCGCTCTCAAATTTTGAAGGTCTAAAAAGTTATCATAATAATCAAGTAACGTCATTTGTAGATTTAATTCGTTTAGCATTTGTAGTCAGGGCCACCGAGGGGGGGGGCAGGGGGGGACAATGACTCCGGGGCCCATCCAAAGTACATTGAGAAGTGAAAGGCTCACCGGAAAAATTTCGGTGAAGACCTTTTTTTTTTGAAGATCACTTGATTTCCGCCAGAAAAACCGTTAAAATTTCGGTGAAGACCTTTTTTTTTGAGATCACATCATTTTTCGGACCAAACAGCAGCATTTTCTTCGTCTATTTTGGACTTCACAAAACCAGAATTCCGTCAGATTTGAGTTGGCCACGGGCCCACGTTCGGCTCTCGGCGCCACTGTTTGTAGTTAATGGAGGGAGATGTTTACGTAATTGGAGGATCCCTATAGTATGGCATCCCAATTTTTTTCATATTACATTTTTACTTATCTTAAAGTTTTCATTTGTCTAGCTTGAGTGGTTAAAAATTTTGAAGGACCCGTTTGAGGACTCCCCAATAGTGGCACCTGAAATAAGTCATATTTTATCTTTTCTTTATATTTACTTATCCTGACAGTTTCATGAATTTAGCGTGAGTGGTTGAGAAGTTTAAATTTTAGAGGACCCAATTGAGGGAACCCCCATTTTGGTACCCCCCAATTTTTGTCTTATAACTTTCTATTATATTTACCTATCCTGATCTAGCTTAAGTGGTTAAAATTTTTTAATTTTGGCAGACCAATCTGGGGAGGACCATTGTAGTACTCCCCTGATTGTGGTATTCCCAAATTCTGACATATTTTATCTTTCCTTTCACCGATGTCTAGCTCAAGTGGTTAAAAAGTTTGAATTTTGGCGGCTCCGCTTGAGGGAAAAACCCATTGTACTACCTCCAAGTTTTGTCAAATTTTATCTTTCCTTTATATTTACTTTCCCTAAAAATTTCATGTGTCTATCTTAAAAGGTTAAAATGTTTCATTTTGGAAGGCCCGTTTGGGGAGGACCCCCATATGGCACCTTCAATTTTTGTTAGATTTAGTTTATTTTTAATATTTACCCATTCCGAAAATTTAATCCATCTAGCTCAACGAGGTAAAAATTCAAAATTTTGGAGGAATCATTTGAGGGAGACCCCCCCATAGTGGCATCCCCAATTTTTGTAAGGTTTAGTTTATTTTAAATACCTACCCCATGGGTAGATTGGGTGTCACGTTGAGGGGGATCCCCCTAACGTAGCACCTCCGATTTGAGGCGAACACTAGTTCTCCCTGATATCCACAATCGCTCAAAGTTTGATTACTGTGCGTTCAGCGGTTTAAAAGTAGATAGCTCGGGAAGAAAAGGAACATGAAAAATAGTATGCAAGTTGAGGTAAATGAACATAATCAAAAGAAAAGTGGTTCATAGTGTGTTCAGAAATCCAAACCATTTTTGATCAATATAAATACTTACCAAGATTCATCGGTTCAAATTCATTCACTGTTTGCCGGTTTTTCGCCTGTAAAATTCTGGTCACCTGACCGGGCTTCTCCAAACTTGGTGCACATCAAGCTCTTATAAGCGCTCTAGCTGTGTTCAAATTTCAGCTTTGCACGTCAAGCGATCTTTGAGTTATAAGCGAGTTACTAAATTTTCGACCCAAAATCGCCGTTTTCCCGTATTTTTATGTCTTCATTCACGATCACGTGACCTACGATCCGCAAAATTGGCACACATGAATCTTTCATTAATTCCTATGTTGAACACATATTTCAACTTTCTAGGTTGAACCGTTTGTTAGTAACGAGCAAATCAATCGTCAGCTGTAAAAATGGCCGAACAAAAACAAAGGTTCTACGAGCGCTCGCGCGAAGTTCCAATTATAGGATTTCAAAATCTAAATAAGCCTCCATGCATGCAATCTAGCTAGTAAAAAAGCCGTAGTTGGTGAAAACAAAGATACAACAGCGGGATGCACCTTGCAAATCAGCGATCGATAAGAACCAAAATCCTGGCTCTAGTTGAAATGGTAAGCTGAAACCAAAACGTATGGAATGCTTATGGTGACTGACCAATTGACCATGATGCATTTTGATTGTTTACGTCCACGCTCATAACTTGTTCGTTTAAATATCAGAAACATGTTTCTGATTAAGCAAAAATTGGATAAAGTAACTGATAGATCTAATAAAATCCACAAGCCTTCTGTCTCCAAGAGACCACTGATGACTCATCGGAACAAAAAATAACTGTATTAAAACAGCACCAGTGAAATGAACTGTTATCTTATCATATAAGCAAAACATAACGCATCGCATTTTAAAAGTCGTAAAAAATAAATAAACAGCAAAATATGAAATACACGACAACTTGTTACCTCGTTTCGAAACATAAATTGGGTCTTCAGAACGTGTAGGGTTTGCCTTTTCCCAATCAATGTACTTTTTCCAAAGAGCGACCTAAAAAACAGCGACGAAAATTACCTCTAAGATCAAGTATTAGTTCAATTACCATCAGTATTAACGGTGGCTAAGCTAAGCAAAAACAAACAATATGGTCTAGTAGTCTACCACAAATTCAAGAAGAATTTAACTTTTTACTCAGTCAAATACAGCACGCTAGCTTAATTAATAACATCCCCAAAAATACTTTCAAACCGAATGTATTTGATAGTGAGAAAAAACAACTCAAGAAAAAGTGTTAACATTCTGCATAGCCATCTTCATCACGACAAATGCTACTTAATAAACCTATAAACCTCTGGCTTTATATTGATTTGTCAATACCACCAAGAATCAAAATGCCCTTTGATTAAAACCAAGCAAGAAATAAACCTGTTTTGTTTCCTCAGCACTGCCATCAGGAGGGCACGCTGGATTGTGTCTTTGTAAACTCCTGGTCATTGTTTCAAACTCTTTTGCTACCCTGCGAGCATTCAAATATTCTCGAGTGCGATCATCCAACATTTTTTTAGCAATTATTGGGTTGATGCCCTGCAAATACAAACGAAAATATTTTAAGGAACTTAACAAAAGTATAATTTAAGGGTAGAAAAAAATATTGTAGTTGTTGAGAAGTATTTGTACAGTAGTTGAAAAAATGCGTTATTTGTATTGCTAGTTCTTCATTATCGCCTACCTGCTCATACTGAGAGTATTCCCTCCACAATTGCTCAATATTAATCATCGGATTTACACAACCACGTTGGTAAACTTTCCTCACAGCGGTGATTCGCTGGTTTTCAGCATATGAGCCGACTGCGTCACTGTAAATAAAACCCGTTACCAATTGAAACTAGAACACTCAGAAAACAGAAAAAACTAGAGGTGTTATTCAATTACTACATCAAAAAAAAACAAACCAAAAAACGGTACTTACACACTCTTTAAGAAAGCAACATAATCTGACCATATTTGGTATGACATTATATCCATCCCAATTTTTTCCAGAGCAAATTCATATGCCTGTGTCATTTTATCTCTGCAATTAAAAAATCAAATATCATTTAACGTGCAAGCGAAGGATGCAATAAATCAGATACACATGTAAAGATTACCTTATACTCAAAGCCTAATTTATCAACGTAGATACAGTGATATTCAATTGTCCTATCAACAAATTTCACATCGCATACGTACACTACTTGGTATAACACAAAAGTTTGCAAACCAAGTCGAACAAACACGAACATAGCATAAAATACCACGACAAAAAATGCTGGGCCAACCTACAAAATACTGTTACAAATCAAAATAACACATAATTAGTCTATTACTCTATTATACATATTCAATGTCAAAAAAAGCCCACTTGTTGTGCAAATCATACTTTCCGTAATTTCAATTCGATTGCAACTGTTACATTAACGAATTATTAAATAACTTAAAATTTTTTTTTAATTTAATCAATATTCAAGATGTTTACAACTATTTTTGAATATTTCTGGGTCAATAGATTAGGCGCCGGCACTATTAGGCACCAGGACTTTTATGCACGGAGATTATTAGGTACTAGAGCTAAAAAACATTTCAAATTTTTTTTTTTTTATATTTCAAAGTTTTTCAAACAAAAAATTTACAAAAAAATTAATATCTTCTTCATCGTATTTTTTTCCAAAAAAAAAGTTTTCCACTACATTTGCGCAAAGTTGTCTTTTGTAAGCCGGACGGATGCATTCTCCAACCCGCGGTTTGAAATTCTGCGGCGCACGGGCAAAAGTTTCTCGAGTAATTTTAGCACATGCAGCAAGCCGCGTGACCTTTCATGGTTATTTTTAGTCTACTTGTACCAAAGAATATAGTACAAAGTTTTCCAGGAGCAGAGGATTCATCTCCCAGCAGATTCCTATTTATGATCGTTACACCTTGTAGTAAATATAGTAAAAACAATGTTTAAATGGATATTTTTAAGTTCAATCGTTACATCTCGTAGTAAATAACGTGACCTAAAAACAATGTTAAATTCTTGCAGTTAACTTCTCCAGTACTGCTTAAAGAACTTTTGAAATTGTACAGGATTGTATGCTGCTTCAAATCGTTGTTTTACTTTCGGATATTTTTGTAGTATGAGTTGAATTAAAAGAGGCTGCAGACTCGACAACCATTTTCAACAATTTTAAAGTAAAGTTTTGCATACAAGTGCAATACAGTTTAAAGTTATCACGCTGACTGCATTCCCTGCGATGAAAATTCGGTATCGTTTTACTCATGATGATTGTTCAGCATACCAGAATCCAATATGTAAGCTGTTGAAGACAACCTTAACGCTTATTGTTCAAACGCTATTTCTTTTCCATCTTGCAAATAAAACTTGTTTGATTTGTTTCTTTTAAAACATTTTGCTGACATAGCTAAAAAGGATCGCTGTGAGGGGTAAAGATTACCCGGGTCAGGCAACTCGAGGGGGCTTGAAAATTAATAATTTGAACAGTTTATAATTAATCTTAGCAAGTACTTAAAAGTGTTAAAGAGCGGAGCCACGTTGAAACACTAAGTCCATTAGAACCAATGAAACTTTTCTTTGTTGTTTGTTTTTGTTTTCACCTAACAAACATTCGGGAGAAAAATATGTAACATGAAAAAGTCGCTGCTGGAAGCGATCAAATTATCAAAGTCCTCGTGTTGTATGTATCCCGGGACAAAATTAGAGCTGATCTGTCCCACTTGCAAAAGTACAGTAGCTCAAGCGATCGATTTTGAAGCATAAATGAAATGAGTATTAGTCAAGCGCTAACGCCATTTTATGGCTGGTTTCCTCCGCGTAACCAGAATTTATTTCCAGAAAGCCGAACCAAAATATAACTAAATTGTTCGTTTGACATGCATGTGTTGGTTAAGGTTGTCTTTAACAGCTTACAAATTGGATTCTGGGGTGTTGAACAATCGTAAAAAGTAAAACGAAACCAAATTTGATAGATAGGAATCTGCTGGGAGATGAATCCTTCGCTCCTAAATAACTTTGTTCTGTATTGTTTGGTACAGGTAGACCAAAAACCATGCAACGTTACGCGGCTTGCTACTTGTGCCAAGATCACGCAAACAACCCGTGCGCCACAGAATTTCAGAGAGCCGGTTGGAGATTGCATACGTTTGACTTAAGAAAAAAACTTTGCGAACATGCAGTGCAAACCTAATCTTTTTTATTGCAGAAAAAAAAACCAATTAGAAATCAATTTTGTTGGAAAATTTGTTTGAAAAACGTTTTTTTGGGAAAAATATTTTTGTCTGAAAAAAATAAATAAATAAAACTGTTGTTTGAAAGAAAATTTAAAAAAAGTTTTGGTTTTGGAAAAAAATACTTTAGAATTTTCTTGTAAAAAATTTTTTCTTAATATTTTTTAGTTCTGGTGCCTAATAGTATGCACAATCGTATTAAACCGCTATCAAATGCCTTTTAAAGATTCTGTTGTAAATTTGTGAAGTTACCTAGCATAAAGTAATCAAGTACCGCATATTGTAATTTTTGGCCAAAATTTAAAGCAATGATTGACAATAGCAAAGGTGAATGACAAACTGCTATGTACCTGTATGAAGAGAGTCCACTTTTTGTTTCCCTGACATATGTTAAATAGCATTTCCACAAGTCAATGTTTAAAATTTTCATCAAACACTTTTGAAACAATTTTTCCACTTTATCATAGTTTCGTGATTTCATCTAAATAAAATCAAAGGCTCTAATAAACAACAATAAACAACATTATCTCATTACTTAAATTTCCACTTACCAGAAAATAATATAACACAAGTTATATGTAGTGAATGCTTACGAATAATGGACATGATTAACTTTAATATTAACGGTACTATACGGCAGAAATCTAAAGCAGGTATACTTCACTGCTTCGTTGCACAGTGCACAACTGCACATATCTAGGTATCTGAGTGCAATTGGTCTGTAACTTTCAACGTGGTTATCAAAATCGTAAATGAAGGAAAAGAATATCAAACTCCCAAAGTTATTTCCAAATTGACGGCACAGTTTCCGACTTTGTGTTTTACTAAATTCTTGAAATTTTGACAAAAAGACCCTTATATCAAAAAAGCAAAAACAGACTACGCCAATGCCATGGTATACCAAAGAGTCATTGACAACCAACTACTTACCAAAAATAATTTCCAGCACAACTAAGTTCACGATTGAGTTAGTGCTACAAAGCTATGTTTTTGCTGATTGTTGAAGAATCCTACGGTCAGTGTACGCAGTGTTTTTACAACTTAGTTTTACGGAAATATTTCATATTATTAGACAAAATTCTTCAATTTTGCCATGTTACTAATTTGTTGCAGACTGCCATCAGTAGTTAACAGCTTCTTTTCTTAATAAGTTTTCTTTTGAATCGAAAATGGATATTACACAGACTACATCTCAGAGCTATTGGCACTGCATTTAAAGTTTTCGACCTTACATTACCTAAAGCACTGTGTCTACTAAATATTCTATTTAAGTCACCATCATTTTGAAAATAACCTATACGCCCATGGTGTACCAGTCCTGCATGACAGTACAATAGGAGCCAAATTTTTGGTGGCAGTCCACTAATGGATGGGTATCGGGGCTGCGAACTCTATCGACTTTTATTCAAGTTCAGCCTATTTTAAGTTCTCTTAATATTTTTGAGTTTAAATTCGGCAAAAATATCGAGTTTTTCGAATTTCGAGTTTAGGCTGACAAAAATACTAAGTCTACTTTTTGACTTCATCCCTTTCTTTTTGTAAACATGCTGTTTTTCTAGGTCACCACAGCATGAACAACAATCTCAATTTTCATGGCATAATCAAACAAAAAATATTTCTGTCTGACAATTTTTTTAATCCTTAAATTTCATTTTAATAAACTCAAACAGTTTTTATTAAGTTCAAGTTCGAGTTCAGAAAAACAATTGAGTTTTTTTTTTTAGTTTAAGTTTGCAGCCCTGATGGGCATTTAATTTTTTTTTTAAGCTTTAGCATGATAGCCTATTAATTGTTTTATTCTTTTCGTCAAGTATCTTTATGTTACCAAGCTTTGATCCAGTAAAATTTTATGAACTGCAAATGGTACACATTAAGTTGAGATAAAACGGAACTTTTATCATAAGTTTAATAATGAAAAGAGTTTTAGCACTTGAAAATTGTCTTGTTTTGTCTTCAGCTGAAAGTAAAAAAATTCTTTTCCATTAATATTACTTATCCTTAGCAGGAAATAATTGCATTTGCAATGGAGAAATAATGGGTAAAAAAAAAGAGTGGAAACAAGAATGCATGAGCATCTTTTCAAATTTGTTTAGCGATCAATTTTAAACCACAGGTAATCAAATGAAAAATTATACTGATGTTGAACATAACTCAATTCTATTATTCCTTATGTCTACTTCACACCAGAGGTGGAGTCGAGGACACAAGGCTCGAGGCTAAGGACACAAAAAAAAAATCCGAGGCCAAGGACAGCCCTTCGGAGGACAGACCCTCTCGAGGCCAAGGGCAGGAATGCTCGAGGCCAAGGCCCAAGCGCAAGTGTTCTCCAAAAAAAAAGGTCTTCAAAATTTTTTTTCAGGCATTCTCCAGTAAAAAAACGCCTTTTAAAATTTTTTTTTAGGCGATCTACAAAATTTTAACAATTCAAAAAAAATTGCTAATTTTCGAGGACTTGAGGCCTCGAGGCCAAGGACTTGAAAATGTGTCCTCAAGGACGTCCTTGAGGACTCCACCTCTGCTTCACCCCACAGTGTATCACCTACAAGTACCAAATAAGTAGTAAGTTGCGGTTCATTAGTACAAAATTGAAATTTTTAAGAACTTTAACCAAATATCTTTTCCATTTTTCCCTACATAATTTTGTGTTTTAATAGACACGCAGATTGAAATAATAAGAAAATCTAAATTATTCAATATAGTGACCAAAATCCTTTCCAATTTTTCAAATGTAACCCATCCCACCTAAAAAACATATTTGACTATGCGCTGTAAGTTTCTTAATAAAAAAGAAAACTGCTCAGGCAACTTTCAACAAAGAATAATGCCACCTTCCTTTAACAACGAACTGATGCAACATTCAGCAAATCTGACAATTTGTTGCATCTCAAACTGGCCATTGTCGAGTAAAAAGTACTAGAGTTATAATGCAAGCATCTTTATACTGGCTTGATAAAATACAAACTGGTTTGATAACATCGCCATAAAGTGCACACCAAAACTTTTCAAAGCTTTGCTGAATAAGTTTTTGTTTAGTTTTTATTGAAGTAAGTCAGTGCTTAGCATCATAAGAATAACGCTATCTACGTCCAATGTAGCAATATCTAAAAATTTTACTGAGTGTGAGATAACGTTTAAATTTAGTTGAAAGTATTGTTGGTATTTGTTGAGAATGGTATCTGCAAATTGAATTGAAATTGTGTGAAACTGTATAAGATTCATTACAAATTTTTATTTCAGGAAAAAAAAACGGATTGTAATAGCTGCAATAATTTAATTAAATTTATGGTCAAATATTTTAAGCAGTATGTGAAATATTTATTATAAAAACCTTTTTTGAAAAAGGTTTAAAAAATAAAATCAAATAATAAAATTTTCCTAACAAAGAAAATCAAATTAAAAAAAAGGTTTTGAATGATTTGTGCTAAATCTTAACAACAATACTGAGAGAAGCTGAGAAAAGTCAAGTTGAAATTCATAGGATTTATTTATGGAACTTTGTCTTATGAAATTGTATCCACAGATATGATAAATTTTGTTAAAATATTGAAGTCTGACAAGTTCTTATAAAAGTAGTTTTGGCGCAGCATATCTTCTGTCAAGTATACAAACTACTCACAAAACTACAATCAAGTTCATTCATTTGAGTGTAAAGTATATATATATTACAAATTCATTAAGCAGCATAAGTCGCATGTAGAGACAACAGCAGAAAATAAATACAATACTCAAGATCACAGTGATTGAAAATGCAGTTGCCATAGACAATTTAATCACCATTTGCATAAGACACAGTGATATAGCAAAAACATAAAAAAATCAAGTTTAGAAGCTAAAATGACTCTAAACTATATATCATTAATTTGAATTGCTTCTTGATATTTGCTTCTCTTAAGTTATAAAGCCGTTGAACATAAAAAGATAACTAATCCAGAAACGCTGAAATGAAAAAATATTCTAGTAAGTGTCAAACTAAAAATCGGCCTACCCTAGAACATACAAATAATTCAACAAGCTTCAATATCTACAGTTTGGATTTGAAAGTACTATACAGTTGGGGAAAACAAATTTGATGAAGTCATGATTATTTTTGCACCATACCTTTGGTCTGCAATTTTTTGTACTGGTACATCAATTAGTAAATTACACTGTAATAATCAGAATAATATGAATGAAAAGCTGAACATTAAACTAGCAATTAAACTGGTCATTAGTGAAATTAACTAAGATATCAACTCATAATAACAACGATATTTTAATCAAAAAACTTCATAGACAATAAGAGAAGGCCACACCAAAACATATCTACAAAACTCCAAGCTAATTGGTAAGAGCAGACAAAATGACTAAAACTGCAAATCAGATTTTGGCGATTGAAAATAACTGTCAATGTTAGAAATATAAGATACTGATGAATTTTTTCAGTATATATACTATTTCTGGTTTGTTTTAAATGCAGCTCTGATAAGCCAGAAATAAAAGTTTACTATCACATTTTACATGTGCAGCAATCACTTTTACACAAATTGTGTATTTTAATCCAGTTAGGTTTAGCCTGGTTAGGATGCACTTTTCTGCATCCAGGGTTTTAGTACAATGAAACTCGAATACAAACAGCCGAGTGCTTTTTTAACCTTTTAAGTCTACTGCGCTGGCTTTGCAAATATATATTTTGCTTTTCATCATGTGGCAGTTCAGAAAAACTTAATATATAAACGCTATGGACCAGCCATTGGTAGAACAGTAATGCATTCGTCTCTGAAGTGGGAGGTCGGAGGTTCAAATCTCAGGCCGGCAAATCAGACACAGTGTTGCCAACGGCTCGTCACCGCTGCAACGTTTCTTCAAAAGAAGCTGTATTGCCAGGGCACAACGATGCGGAGATGGACCATTGGGCCAGGCAAACTTGTTACATGCTTCGACGTAATGCAGCAAGTATAATGAAAATTTTGATTTTGATGAATGCTATGGGTGAATCTTTTTAGTGCAAAGTTAATCTTTACCAAAACTAGCAAAACATTCAAAATTTTTTTACCAGAATATCCTTGAACTGTGAAAAGTTTTAGATCTTACTTAAATGACATTTATTCTATAGTATCAAAATTTTCAAAAAAATTCCTGCAAATTTCTGCAAAGAAACTGTTGCAAGAAAAATCTTAGAGCAAGCCAATGCAGATCAAATTTTTCAAGATTAAAATCACTCACAAAACAATCACAATTGATGGTTCAACTAAGTTTGCACCATTATAAATTGTTTGCACTAATCGAGTTTCATTGCATAAACAGTATATTTCTGTGCCGTCCAACTACAGTAATTTCTGAACTAAATGGCATAACTTGTGATATCAAAGAGCACATTGTCCCTTGTAGGCAGTAGCGTAGCCAGGGGGGGGGGGCGGGGGGCTCGAACCCCCCCATTGGCTTGTGAAATATGCAAAATTGCATGTTTTTGTGGCTTTTTAGGCCGATTTTTGGTGAAAAATTGAAAACAGCCCCCCCAAAGGAAATTGGGTGCCGAAGTCGTGAAGTAGATGTCGTGATTCAGTGTGAAAAAGTGTTTGAATGTGTGATTCTGGCCGAAAAATTAGACGCAATTTCGGCGAAGACCTTTTATTTTATTTTTTTGGAGACCACCTGTTTTTGGGCTGAAAAATCGTTTGAATTTCCGATTTTGGCCGAAAAATCAGACTCAATTTCAGCGAAGACCTTTTTTTTTTTTTTTGGAGACCACCTGTTTTTGGGCGGAAAAAACGTTTGAACTTTCCGCTTTCCGAGAAATTTCGTCTCAATTTTCGGACAAACCGTGTGAAACTGATTCAAGAACAATGAAAATTTGGGTCAAGGTTGTTTGCACTTTTCTCACTCTTTCAAAAAAGCCCCCCCTTTTCCAAATCCTGGCTACGCGCCTGCTTGTAGGTCCCTATTTTATGACTGGAAAAGGCTAGCACAATGACCCCGCCTTTTTTGATTTCATAAATCTAGTTATCCAAGCCTTGTTACCGTTCTAAAAATACGCATTTGCAACTAACGACGCATTCTGTAAAATCACAAATACCTTCTAGTTTAAAGCCTGCTTTAATTAGAAAGATATGAATTCAAACAACTTGGTGATGAAAAAAATATTTGAAGAAACTGCTCAATGCAAATTCAGTTCCATTAGTTGTAATTATAACTTTTTAAGTCTCCAAAAATGTGATTCTGTATATCTAGCTTGTCTCTAAAACGCTCAATGCAAAGTTAGTTGAAAAACACAAATTTGATAAAAATGTTAACAGTGTGTTGAAATGCAATATAAATCTTCTATCATTTGAACAACCTCCAGCTCTACCAATGCAAAAAGTGCAATAAAATAAATAGCTTAAGTGCAAGGCCAGGCTGCCTCTTCACTGGAAATATTTTAGTGCCAATTGTTGTTTCTAATAATTTTTCAAAAAAATTATTTGATTTTCTTTAAAGAATTTTGCAGAGTAGCCTAAATATCCACACATACAAAAATAGCATATCCTTCTAACAATACAATCCTGAAATAATATCTATCAAAAACTAATAAAACAAATAAATCATCATACATTCTAGTCTAAAAAGCCTTCACTTGAAGGGTAATAAACTAAGTTACCTCATGTTCGATATAGATTTTCCAATAACGACCTGTTGTGGGAAACTGTGCCACAACTTTCTCATAAACATTTCTTGCTTTATTTATGTGTTGAGTCTAAAAACATAAAGGTATAGTTTGATCATGAATGGCAATCAACATCTTACACCTACTGGGAGAGGCAACTAAATCATAATCCAAAAAATAATCCTTTTAAAATATTTGCAATATGGAAATGAACTTAACTATTGTGCTCAGCCATAAACCAAAGTAAAAAACAAAAGTTTGACTAGCCTACTGAGTTTTGGCAATAAAAAATTAATCAGTATTTAAAATCAACTGAAACCTGAGCATCTCGAATTAGATTGTTCCAAGCTTCTAAATCAAAACTGTTTTCTTCTATTCGTTGCAGAAGTTTTCTGATTTTTGGAGGAACATAATCCTGCAAAAATAATACAGAATACAGGTAACTAAAAAGTGCACTATTACAAACTGGCAAAAAGTATCAAATTATCAAAAGGAAGCACGTGACTATTTTACCAAATCATTAAAAATTACTAAGTTAAAAAAAGAAGAGGAATATTCATCCTCAGATTTTTTATTGGAAGAGACAATTTCATTGAAAATTTTTGTCTACTTTACTAATAATTTGGACCCAAATCCAGACCCGGCGCCACGGGGGGGCATACCGGGGCTGTGCCCCCCAAACAAAAATTGTGCCTCCCCCCAAGCGAGGACTGTGCCCCAAAGAAATTAACAGGATCGGGGCTACTGGAATGCAAATCGAGGCCCAAATCGGTGTTTTTTGTGGACTGACATTGGATTTCATGACGTTTTTGGGATGAAGACCTTTTCTTTTTTTTGGAGATCACATGATTTCGGCTGGAAAAACTGCTTGAATTTTCAATCTTGGCCAGAAAATCACTTTGAATCTTTGTTCCTCACCTTGTTCATTTGTTCCAGACAGGAATAAATTTCTCATACCCCCAAGCCCCTCTTGAATTCACACAAAATAAACTTCTCGTGCCCCCCCAAAATTTATTTCTGCCCCCCCAGTCACACTATCCTGGTGCCAGGCCTGCCCAAATCTAACTCAAATTCAAATACCAACAGTAAAACTAGCTACAAACCGAACTCAAACCTTAATGATAACAATTAAGTAAATGAAAATTGAGCAAATGAATATTTCTCATTCTTGTCTTAATCTCTTTAATTTGAAAATTTTTGGTTAAATAGTCTCTGCCTTCTTATACTTGCTTTTTTCAACAGTCAAGACTGGGGTTCAGGTTAGGGTTTGCTGGTTTGAGTAAGATTTCGAATTAGTTTTAAAGTAAGAATTCAAGCTTGGGTTAGATTTGAGCAAGAATTGATATACAACTAGATCCAAGATAGAAGTTTCAGGTGAAAGAAGTCTCCCTTACTAAAATCACTAAACCTTTGCTGTTTTTAGTTTCAATTAAATTTAGTAGGCCTAATAAGTTTAGTTAGCTTAATCAATAGTGATAATCAGCTTAGAGCATATACTTTACTTAGGTAATTGTTGGACAGCTAAAGTAGTGGGGTAATTCTTGGACATAAAAAAAGCATGGAATCTAGAAGAACTCTAAAACTTGACCTTGGGTATATAAATGTAAAATTCTAAATTAGCAGTAAGAATCTTTATTCTTTGTTCTATGAGAAAATGTGCTGACAAGCAAGGCGGTCAAATTTTCATGAAAAGTGTAGCAGTGGTTTTTATTGTGCAATTAGCTACAATGCCAAGGAAACACAAGCCTAGACCAAAAAAATGTAAGAACTAAATCTGCTTCGGAAAAAAAAAAGCAAAATGTACTTTTTCCAAAGCAGTTTCAGTCTGTACTTTTTTTAAAAAAGCAGTAACAGAATGTGGTTTTTCTGAAGCAGTTTTAGTTTATACTTTTTTTGGTCTAGGATTGCATTTGGACACGCTTTTGAGAAGTGTCTGAAAAACACTCTTTTCCCAAATTAACACTGCATTTCCTCATTTCCTTAAACAGGTGATTTTTAATTTGTCAGAGTTGTGCTATACAGTGTGGTACACACTACATATTGAGCTGTGAACATTAAAGGTTAAAACCAAAAGATTTTGAAAATTCTGCTCCCATTTTACCTTATCGCATGACCAAAACAGTTATTCTAACCTGCTATTCTAACTGACATGTGACTACAAAAGTGGGATAGTCAGCAGTGTGGCCAAGAGGGTAAAGGTGTTGTTTTTATGACCACCCTGATCAAACGATCTGGGTTTGGCCTGCACCCTGGTCACTTTGTAGTGTCTTTTCATAAGCTGCTTTACAATGATTATCTCTGCTTGGTGGCTTCGAAAAAGCAGCAAATTTAGCTGACAGGAATTTGAAGAACTTCATCGGAACATTGGATCAATGGGAACTCCTAAGCAGGTGTGGATTCCTCCAATCACGAAGTAGTCATTGCAATAAAAAGCACGCAAAACGTCCAACATTTAGCGTCTGACACTGTATGGTGACAGGAGGATAAATATTGGCTACAACAGCTAAGGTAAAATATAATTATTAAAATTAAATTATAATCAAGTGATACATTTTGTGCAGGTACTGAACTGCTGATATAAAGTGCATTGATATCACAAACATGTGCTTTTTTGTGATAAAAGTAAGCTCTGAGCTGTTGCAATTTTAACTGATGCTGCACAAGTTTCTGATATCCCAATTCTTTGTAATACATGTAGATTGACAAATGGGAGTGCTGTCCAACTTTTACCCCAAAGGTGTCCAAAAATTATTTCAAATTTAGGGTAATTATTGGACAGTGAAATGTTGAAAGACCTCACAAAGCAATTAGATAATTTTCTTCTGGAAGAGGGATAGATGTCTTGCATATTTAATGCAATTAATTTTGACTCAAGGAAGTGGCTAGTGCTATGTCACGTAACACCCATGAAGAGAATAAGAGAGCAAAGGGTGAGCACTCATTTGCTCTTTATTATTTTTTAATTTATCATTAGAATTATGATTAGATTTTGACTTTAGAGTTAGGACTAACGTTAGCGTTAGAGCTAGGGATAGAGTTTAGGTTAGGTTTAGGGCTAAGATAGCAATTGTCTAATTCTTAGACAACGTAACAGCAGCCTCTGCCTTAACTCAAATGCTTAACTTGATAAAATTTTTTAGTGTTCCAAATTTGTCCAAAAATTACCCAAATTGAGACTGAGTACATAGTAGGCTAAGCTATACCATATTTTTACTACAAATAAACAATATTACAAAGTACCGATACTGGTTAATCAACAGACAGTTTACTGCTTGGAAAAGGCTTGGCAGATGTTCTGAGCACAGAGACACTTTGTAATAAAACCCAACAGTAACCTGAACCTTAACAAAAAACTACCGGTATAACTGTAACAATCAAAATAAAACTTTCCGAAAAAAAGTGATGTCACCAGAATCTTTGTTCATTTAACTGGGCGTGTTCTGTGTGAAAAGTAACTTTGTTAGGCTACAGTTTAGGCCTGGCCAAGAATAGCCTGAATCTACTTACCGAATCTTTTGATGAAGATGTCATTATCAAATAACGCTGTAAGTTTAGTAACCATGTAAATGATGTATATCAGATACTGCCGGTCTGTAATAAATTAAGCTTTAAACAAGTAAACTCCAGCTTAATAAAAGACTAAGCTAACGTAGGTTCTTTATCTTGGTCTTTATCTTTCCTAATCTCTACCTGCATTATTATTTGTTTATTTCAGACCAGACACCGCAGGTCCATAGCAACAAAAAAAATACACCAAACAACAAAACATATCGGTACTTGCTATCTTTGCAACATCTGCTACCAACCAAAGTAAGATCGTCAAGACAGTCAAGTAGTTGAAATTAGTCTAATCGCTCATAAATGAAATTAACAGATAAATCAGTATAAACTACCGGTAAAGCTTTACCGGTACCTAATTGATTACGTTTTATCGTTTATGTCTATTTTTTGGTGAAATAAACTTGACTTGACTATATTTATGATCTCTTTTGTAATCTTCAGCTTTTTAAGTCTAAACACCTCTTCCAGTCTTTTGGGTCACGTGTCAGCAATTAATACCGGTAGGCTAACAAATATTGATAACTTGATTAGCGTAACAATTAACAATCACGAATTTTTAAGTTTACAGATAAGTTTCAAACTTGAATTGATACCTGATGGCCCGTAATACTTAATACCCTTGACAGAAACCTTGCAAACTCGGAACAGATGAACACAGGAATTTACCACCCAAAACCTTAATTGAATCTCAAAAATGGCGTCTAATTTGCACACGGAGTAAGAAAGACAAATACTTTCTTCGGTCCATTCCAAAAACACATTTACTCCGGTTTCACCAAAAAAAATCTAAAAAACTACTGAAAAATGTAAATTATTGAACCACTTTTCTGTGACTTTTTATAAAAGATGTTGAAACGAATTGCAAAAAATGTTCAAAAAATGTTTTGCTAGCGTGGCTGAGAACCCTAATACCGCAGTGGTGTTTTTCAAACTTTACTGGAACCAGGGCCTCAGAGAGAAAATTTATCAGGGGGTACGAAAGTCGATACTGGGCCCCCAAATCTTATTGGGCCCTCCAAGCCTTATCGAGGCCCATGCCGTTAAATCATTTTTTGTCGGATGGGTGTAGATCTTCATTTAAAAGTGAGGGGATAACGATATATTGCATTCAGTTAGGAACTATAAAAAACACAACTAGACATAAACTTGGTTTAAATCCAGCTAGGGGGTCTGGGGGAGCGCTGTGAGCTCCCCCAGCGGGTTCCGGGATAAAGCCCCAGAAGCTTTAGCACTTTTTATGTTTCTCGAGGGTAAAATACTACATTTGATCAACATTCCAGCAACAAACTTGCTTAATTGACGAGCAGAAAACGTGATATACATGAAAGAAAGTATGTGAAGTGGGAGATGATGACATTGACACAATATTATACAATATAATGACTTTAATACTGCAAATCCAAATATTTTACTGATAAAAGTTTTAAGAAGTCATCTGCAATCATAGACTTCACCACTCAAATACTTATTAAACTCATACAGATAGAGTGAGTTACTTAATGATGGTAGTATAGTATGTCAACTTTGACTCCGCTCTCTGAGGTTGAAATGCTTTTGGATCTCTGGAAATGTGGGCCCTCGTACATTGTTATACTGTAGAATTAGGGATCTCAAGTCAGAGAAATGTAACAAAACGTTAATTTCGGTGCAAGTGTAAGGCTTTTGATACATTTTCCTCTTTTTTAATCAAATCGACCACTAGTGGATGCCCTAAAGGCTGTGTAGCAAAAATAGCGACCAATTACCAGTACTGAATAGGCTGACTGTAATTTTTGCTGTAGACAAGTTTGATTACGATGTTATGGAGCGATACCAAAACTTAACACGGAAACCGGAACTCTTCCGGGGCCCATTGAGCCCGGGCTCCCCTAGGCCCAGGCCCAGGTACGATGTATCCTCTGAACTCCCCTCTCGCAGGCCCTGACTGGAACCGCCTATCTGTAATCAGTTTTCTTAACTTAGCGATCGGTTCGGTCGAGTCAAAAGATCATACAAAAGATCTTCGCCAAGATTTGGCTCTGTTTTCGGCTAAATTTCAATGGGGAACCAGCGTTTAATAGGTGGCAATTGAAAAGAGAATCAGCGAGGTTTCGCAGGCAGGAGCCTACCCAAGCCTAGCCTAGCAGGGTAAAAGAACAATTTTGTAGCAATAATATAATGCATGGCTTATATTAGGCCGGAATCACACGATCAAGTTTTTTGCCCAATTTTCTTGCATCAATGCTTTTTGAGCTATCACATCTAGACGCAATTGTCTTGCTTAGCTTCTTGCAAGACGGAAGCCTCTGGGTTTATCAGCAAACAAATTGTCGAAGCTTTCACAACATATTTTTTTGGCTGAAAAAGCATTTGCGCAGCATTAAAGAAATTTCTTTGAAATTTTCCGCGGTGCTAGTTATGTTATTCGCTTCGTAGATTCATTGTTATTTCTCATTTGCCAAAATGATACAAGCACGTTCACAAAAGCAAAAAGCAGCAGCTCTCGTAAGTAGCAAATAGCTATTTGAGTTCTGCCGCAAATTCCGTGAATTATTTTTTCGACCTGCAATAAAATGAAATAAATGAATGGAAAATGTCAATATACCTTTGCTTGTGTGGAACTTTTTAGCATATAACGCAGTTACGATCGGTGGCAAAAAGTTTTGGGTCTTCAATTACAAATTTATTGCGTCGTTTATTTTCGTACATGAAGTAATTGCGCATCCGGTCTGCGCATATAAAATTATGTCCATACGTATAGGTGGCATTTGATATTTGTACTGCGTTTGTACTGTACCATTTAAAAATAAAAATCGATAGACAAAGTTTTACTGGGGGAGTAGCAAAAACACGTTTGGGAGTAAAAGCTTTGGTTCGAATTGAGGGTAGCGAAGCAGAAGTTAATTTTTCTCGTCTCGCTTCAGCAGTTGAGTGAAATAAGTATAGTGGAGGTGTAAAAAAATGAAAAAGATAAACTATAACTTCCACACTCAATGCTACACTCAATTCAAGCTATTGATTAAAACTTTTAACACGCCTTTACCTCATCCAATGATCAGTTGCCTACAAAAAGCAAAGAAATAGTACAAGCTAAAACAGCTTTGGCCGTTTGATTAGCAATTCAAACAAAACTGTTTACTACGAAGGGCAGAGCACTAAAATCGGCAAAGTTTCAGAATTACTGCAGATGCAAGAAAGTCATTTAAAAGTAAATTCCATTCCCTTTTCCGCTGAAGCAAATTTTGTTATGACGGAATCCTGAAAAGATTCGGTTTTCATGACTTCTGTCAGTCAATTGTGACTCGATGGATATAAGGCCTAAATCTGAAAGTCTGACTGGTTCCATTTTATTTTGAGAAAATGATTTGATACGTTTTAAGGAAGAAAAGGATCTTTCAATGGTTTGGGTCTACCTACAGCAACAATTGCTTTTTTTTCTTCAAAAATGTTTTGAGTGAAGCAACATCCCATTAAACTATCCACAGCATTCGTTGTGTTATATTGCTGTCGTAATTTACTTTGACGAATTTTAAGTTTTCCTCATAGTAGGTTATTTTTGCTCAAAAACCTTGCAAGTCTTTTACTGTCAATTGTTTGATACTGAGAAAGTATTATGATGTTTCAGGGTAGTTAATTTAATTGACAAGTCTGTAACGGTTGATCGCGCAACCACAGGTGCAGGCAGCTGAAGGCAAGGTAATCACGCTCGCTATATGAAAACCTAGGATGACGTCAATCGTGACGTTTCTTCACTTGACCAAATTTGATTGGTCGATACAGAGGCGGGGCGTCACATGGTTTCACTTTGCTACTTCATTTTGGGTTTTTACAACTTCGCTTTGATACCTTCCAGTGCAGTCAAGCTGCAGCGACTGCATATCAACGTTTAGCGCCACAATGCCGAAAAAAATAATTGACTGCCTGCCACAAGGTTTCGCCAATTGCTACGCAGAATATGCTGTGCTTGTGGCCAACAAGCAATGAAAGCAAAAATAACCAAAATATAAAATACTATTTAAAAGGTATGTTACTTTGAATAAATACAGATGAGATGACTTTATTTGGGTATTCAAAGAATACCCTGATGCCCCTCACCGATCGTCACTAGCACAACGTAGCTTTTTCTATGCTATGTTATCTATCACCAATAAATTTGCGTAACATTGCAAGATTGATCAAGTAATATTAACCAGGTATGTTTTTTCCGCTACTTGCGGTTTCAGAGGGCTCAATAATTGGATGTCAGGGTAACTTGTAACGTTATTATTTTCAAATAAGAATATGAGCGTTTTTGTTTGGTTTCTTACAAAATCAGAAATAGCTGAAAATTATCTACTAAAATTTATCTTAACTGCTTGAAAATGCAGCAGGCTCTTTTGCCACTGGACATGTCAAATTTTTACCAAAAAAATATTAAAATCATCACAAATTCGGCTCGAGCGAAAGCTGGGCCGGAAACTTTTATTCAATCAGAAGGAAATTTTCAACGTCTTGCTTAAACCTGATCAGACATTGAATACTTATTGCAACTATTTGCAGAAGTTTGAGTTGCAAAACTTTATTCAAACATGCATAAAACTGCTCATAACGTTTCATTGGTTCTCACAACATATCCAGAAAAATGAAGGAAAAACCTTTTGTTTGCTTTTGAAAAAAAATTTTTGATGACGTACAATTTTGACAAATTTTGATCTAACCCAAAATTTTGACTTTATTTTGACCTATAAAATCTATACCTAAACTGGCTTCAGAGTACCCGAAACCAATGTTGGTATACGTTTGATGATATAATAAAGCACTGAAAAAATTTAGACTGTTGGCTTTTGCGGGCCGTAGTTATAATACGTCATTGTCGATTAAATCAAAAGCGGAAAAATTTCTTATAACATTTTTGTTTGATAATTGTGACGCATTTGTTTTTTGCGTTGACTTCGGCGGTACTTTTTTGAATTCTAAGGCTTAATATTTTCAAAGTCACGAATAAAAGCTTAGTTTTCTTCGTTGAGAACGGCGGCTTTTAAAAAACTTGCTGGCACAATAGCAGAGGTGGAGTCGTTGAGGACGTACTTGGCCTCGAGGACGTCCGCGAGGACACATTTTCAAGTCCTTGACCTTGGCCTCGAAGGTCAAGTCCTTGACCTTTGCCTCGAAGGTCAAGTCCTTGGCCTTGGCCTCGAAGCCTCAAGTCCTCGAAAAATTCCCTGTCCTCGGCTTGAGGACAGCACTATTTTTTGAATGGTTAAAATTTTGTAGATTGGCTGAAAAATGTTTTTCTAGACCGTTTTTTGTGGAGATCGCCAGAAAAAACTTTTTTGAAGACGTTTTTTTTTTTTTTTGAGAACACTTTTGTTTGTTTCCTTGGTCCTTGGCCTCGAGCATTCCTGTCCTTGGTCTCGAAAGCGTCTGTCCTTGGAAGGGCTGTCCTTGGCCTTGGCCTCGGATTTTTTTGTGTCCTTGACCTTGGCCTTGGCCTCGAATCTTGTGTCCTCGACTCCACCTCTGCAAAATAGAGCTCGGTTCTATTTCCCTGCAAGAACTTAGCAAGACTTTCTAGACACTGATTTTCATTCTCACACAGCTGTGCAATAAAATTTCCGCCTGGCGCCCGCAATAGTGAGTCATAAACTTGCGCAACCTTTCGCAGGATAGATGCAAGAAAATTGCGCAAAAAACTTCATCGTGTGATTCCGGTCTTAGCCTAAAAAAACATAAAAAATAACATAAATAATCAAATCCTGACACACTGAGCGAACTGGTCGGTCAGAGTCGTTTACAAAAAAAAAAAAAAGTTGCAAGTGTCTCACATTCCAACTTACAGTAGTAGCCCACAAAAAAAACAAAAAATTTAAACGTGCATTTAACTGTAAAATATTGCATGGAGGGACGCTTTCGCAACATATTGTTCAGACGCAATCAGAGTGCGACAGCTATCAAAAAAAACTTTACTCATGTCCGAGTGATGACCATAAAGACCAAAAAAAGGGTCTTCGCAGCAAATCGATCGGTATTGACTTTGGCTGAAATTTTGGATTTATTGAAATTACCCGCCACTTTTTCTTCTAAATGTTCAGGTTGCTTTTTTGTTGTTGTGGGGTCACTAAATCTCAATGGGTGGACACTAAATCTCGATGGTGGGACGCTAAGTCTTGATTGGGGTGACGTGTCTCCTGGCGTCTCCCTCAGTGCCGTCGCCAGAGCAACTGAAGTGAGGGGGCACTAGTCGAAAGTGGGGGCACTGAAATGAACTAAACTTTTGCACATAAAAACTGATATTTTACGGCTACAAATTATGCGCTATTTTAACAATTTTGTATTCATGTTTGCAAAAGAGACGAATAAGGCCGGCAGCGTTTCTTAACTCGTTTCGTATCCGGTTCATATAATTACTTGAAAAATCTGTCTGCAGCAGTGAATGCGACTAGAAGCGCAACTAGGATTTTGGTAAAAGGCAGGGGGCTTGAATTTAAAAAAATTTTTTGCACAAAATTGTCTAATTAAGGCCCCGTGCTGAACAAACTGATACAACTCAAGCGTATCACAGAGAGGGCCTGGGATAGCAGAGCCTCTAGCTGCTGGGCGATTTTTGTGATTTTGCGGCAAAAATAGCGATTTTAACGCAATTTCAATCACATTTTGCAGTTTTTGAAGCGATATAAATAACTATCGTAAATCACTAATATTCAAAAGGCATTAAAATAGTTATATTGCCTAGCCCCTTCTCCACCCCTCTCTCTTCCTTATACTTTACAGTACGTCAAGTCCAAAACATGTTTAAATGCTTGTATTTTGGGGTTAAAGCTTCTGAATGACTTGGATAAAGAGGGCTGAATCCCCCTTAGCCCCTTCCCCCTGGTTGCGCCACTGACCGCGACCTAAAAAAAATCTAGAATGTGCTCTGAAAAAACACAAACAGCTGGTCTTTTAAAATAATGTTTTCACGTGTTGTTTTAGGTCATAATCACTAAAGAAGTACCGGTAACGATTCTCTAGCCTTATATCTCTCTTTCGCGAAATATCCGTAAAGACGACGTGTTATTAAAGGCGGTGAATCATCTAGCCAATTCAGGTGGTTTATAATAGCTAAAATTTAACTATAATTTTTGATATTTTTTGTTTTAATTTTGAGGCTGCGGTTGCAAAGATATTCAACAAATACAAAAAGATATCCCCCGAAAAAAGTTTTTGGAAACTCTGAGTTTTGTTCTTCCCGCCAAAACCACAATAGGCCAAAACCACAGTTGTAGGCCTGTAGAACTGTGGTTTTGGGGGGAAGAACAAAACTCAGAGTTTCCAAAAACTTTTTTCGGGGGATATCTTTTTGTATTTGTTGAATATCTTTGCAACCGCAGCCTCTAAATTAAAACAAAAAATTTCAAAAGTTATAGTTTAATTTTAGTTATTATAAACCACCGAAATTGGCTGGATAATTCACCGCCTTTAAGACGAATAATTGCGTCACATTTATGCACAGCAGTTAGTGGCCAGCAATTTCGCAAAGAATCAAGAAAACTTTAAACGAAAACTAGATGGGAGTTTGCCAGCAAACCCTGTGAACGACCGACGCGTAGCTAATGCTGTGACGTTCAAAAGTACTTTTCGTCTACCGTAAAATCAGCAATTATTCAAAAATATCTGATTATGGAACCTACAGAAAAGTAGAAATCCCAAACAATATCAAAAAAATATCAACGTCATCGTTTCTGATTAAAAAAAAAATAATCCGTCAGGTTAAGCCAGCGTTTCTCAAAGCATGGGTCGCGAACCAAATGTGGGTCGCCAGAGCCTTATATATGGGTTGCTGACACAAGTAGAGCCCTCAGTACTTTGATTATCTTTAATTCATATTTAAGCAAACGAATATCCAATATTCTCTGAAGAAGCCTTAAAAATTACAATCTTTTTTCCAACTTCATATTTACGTGAGATGGGATTTTCTGCTCTGACATTTATAAAAGAGAAATATAGAAACAGCCTGGGTGAAGAGCATCCAATGTGTTTAGCGTTAAGTGACGTTGAGTCACGATTTTAAAAATTGTTGAAGCGAAATGGTGATAAATGTTGTGAAATAAAAGTACTGCTTTTTTATGATCTGTGTTTTGTAACTACGTAGTTGTGTCGCAGTTGTTCTTGCAGATAGCGTGGGTTGGATTGAAGTCGTAACTACAGATATGAACATAATTCTACATCAGTCCAATTGCAGTAAAAACACATTTTAAAATCAAATTTCGCAAAGTCAATAATGAATTTGAATATGAATTTGAATTTAGTTTTTCCAAAGTCAATTAATTTAAATTTGATATAAAGTAAAGAGCCAAAACGTGAGAGAACATTTTGGCTCTTTGCTTTAGATTAAGATAAACTTGAACAACAAATGCAAACATCTTAATAGCAAAGTGATAATCCTATCACATCAAATTACGAGCTAAACCAACATCTTAAGTGATCAACAACAATTTGTCTGTCAAAGCTTCGTCCATCAGTATTATAAATACATATATCGTAGCTCAAGCGTAAATTCAAAATGTGTACAAAGCTATGTGTAATGTCTAGTAGCCTACATATTATTCATTTACATAAGACACTCCGCATTATATTGGTTCCAGATGTATGTTTTTGCCTTAATAGCAACAATTCTAAACTTCTACCACGAACAGACGACTATTTGTATTTTTAATTTTTTGTCTAACAAATATATACAAAAAAAAAACGGTTTAGCTTAAATGAAAAGTAAAAATTTGGGGAATCTATGTATTTTGGGGGTTCCCGGGGAGGGGTATCACTTCTTAACCATGTCAAATTATTTATTTTTTAGAGACTTAATATTTAAAACAATTAGCTCTCTAACAAATGATTTAAAGAAATTGATTTAGGAATGGTCCAATTTTCGGTTTCTCGAGGGAGTGGAACCCTTAAACTATGTCAAAATATTTGTTTAATATTTAATAATATTAGCCATTCGAAAAATTAATTTTGGGGGTCCATTTGGGGGAGTGGAGTTCTTGGGGAGGTACCCCCAAACTATGTCAAAATATTTGTCAGTTAAATATCTGCTGATATCATAAAACACTGGCACCCTAGCTTGAGTCATTCAAAAAATTGATGTTTGGGGGGGTCCATTTAGGGGGTATCCGGGGGGGTGCCCCAAACTGTGTCAAAATGTTTGTCTGTTAAATATCTCCTGAAATCAAAAAACACTGGCACCCTAAGTTGAGTCGTTCAAAAATTGATTTTTGGGGGGTCCATTTGAGGGGGTCCCCGGGGGATGTAGCACCCCCAAACTATGTCAAAATACTTGTCTGTTAAATATCTACTGATATAAAAAAAACTAACACCCTAGCTTAAGCCGTTAAAAAAATTGATTTTTTGGGGGCCCATTTTGGGGGGATTCCCGGTGGAGTTGCCCCAAAAATTTCGGGGGAAATAATTGCGTTTGCAGCTCAACAACTTTACACAAAAATTAAATTTCGATGTTTTGTGGTTCAGGAGAAGAAGAGCGTACAAAATTTAGGAAGAAAAAAAAGGAAAAAAAAGGAAAAAAAAAAAGAAAATAACCTCATCGCGGCCAAAAGTGGGTTGGTTGGGATGAAAGGGTATCTTGAGACATACAACCATATGAAATATTTTTTGCCTTACTTAAGCCGTTTTTGATTGAGGCGGCTTTTTACGCCAAACTTGCGGGGCGGTTTTCGGGTCCTAAAACCAAAGTCACGTGACCTATTGCCTCGAAATTTGGCACAAACATACAGCTCATTAATCTCAAACTGCTGTCAAAATTTAATGAAGCTAGACCCAACCGTTCTCGAGTTATAAGCAAAGTCTGAAATTTCGCACTCGTTAGTTGGAAAATGGCCGAGTAAAAACAAAGGAACACACGACGCGAGCGTCGGTCGTTCCAATTATGTTTGAACGTCGTTATTCCTTTTTCCATTATTGTCTGTTGTCTTGTCGTTACGTGATGTTCCGAATACGAATTTTGAGTAAACTGAATTAGGGGGGCACAAGCAGTCGCAAGGGGGCACGCCATCCCCCCTCCCCCCGGGAACGACGGCACTGCTCCCCCCTACAATTTAAGTACTGGGCGTATCCTGTTTTAATGTTCCCTTTTTGAAGGTCTAACGACAAAGCTTTTTGAGAAAATTTCTTTTTCGATTGTTTATTAAAATTACGTCTTATAACGATGCAAAGTTTGCAGTAGCTACTATATAGGCCTAAGCTTAATTGGAATATGGCAAGTTCACAATAAGATGTTAGATATACCGTAATTATGCCGCGAAGTTTAATGACATTAAAATACTGTAACATCAAAGTAACACAAAATGTGTTGTATTTTTGATACTGCCATACTAAAGCAAAAGTTTTTCTAAATGCAAAAAAGTGATTTTGCAGAATCGGGAACCATTTTTTTCCTTCTTGAGAGGTTTCAAAAACTACGGTTCGGGTTACACTTAAAACCACAGGCATCAATCTTGAAAGAACGCAAGGGCTATTGTTGTGTGACTGTGAATTGGTTTGATGTTTTGTTCGACTGCTTTCAACCTATGAAAGTGTTGCTGTTTGTTAGTTAAACATTGGATTAGGCAACAAAATACTATAAAAGCTCAGCTATAGCTCGAAAGAAAGTGATATTGTCAAGGAATGAGACATGAAATTTTTGTTACGGTAAAAATCTGCATCAATTTTTTTTTGCATAATCGCAAAACCAATATGGCAGCAAATGACTGACCAAGTTGGTTGGTTTGGTAAAGTAATTAAGGAAATTAAAGAAGGGCGTCTCTGCAGTTTGATATTCCTAGCCAGGTCCCGTTGACGAGAAAAGGATTGATATGGTCGGACAAAATAAATCGGAATTTTCCTATAATCGCAGTTTATTTCCACTATTATACTGTCCTAAATTAAATTAAATTATACTTACCAACAATATACACTTTTGTACGATGTAGTTCTTTTTTTTTTATCACAAAAAAGGCCAGTTTTGTTTTAAAAAGTGAATGTTTTGAAATTTAAAAAACTTACAGTAGCAATTCAGTAAAATGGATTATGAAGAAGAATTGGAGTCGCCCGCAATCACTCAACCTGTTGTCACGATCAAACGAGGAAAAGATCCAGAAGTTCAGGAAGTAGATATTTCTTGCAGGTTGCAAAATACTGGTAAGGGAGAAATAAAGCGTTCGAGTTAGAAAATATTACTGCTTGCAATAACTAAGCAAGATTAATGACCTTCGTAACGCATACTGAACAGGCATTGACTGATTAAAAAAAAATTAACTTGAATTGATTTTTAAACCAACCTTTACTTAGTTCCAAAAAATATGTACATTATAATAGTATTACGTACACCATTAAAAGCATCTCTCATGGGTAGTCTTGGATTAAATTTGAATTTTGAATTTGAATCGGCTCATAAGTTATTGATGCATTTGAATTTGCATTCGACTTTTGCAAAGTCAATGAATTTGAATTTGAATGTCTTAATTAAACATTCGACGAATTTGATTTTCTCAAATTAAAACTTACATTGTGAAAATAGCGATTTATAAACTGGTCAAAAAGACTCAGAATCAGATCAGAACACAACTAATTGTCGCTGAAGATTCAAGCGACTTGAGCTGGTAGTTTATTGCGCACCTGGGATGCGCTAGTACACATCTGCGACAGCGAGACTGTCTTATGCAGCGAGTTAGGCCTACCTAATTTTACAAGTTCCCCGAGTAAAATTCTTTTGCACAACATGCAAGAACTACTCGAAAATCTTAGTTTTTTCTAATCCTATTCCTATCTAAGTTAGTATCTCAATAGTCTGGTTTGTCAAATATGGGGTAAGATTGAATTATTGAATTTTATGAATTTAGAAGTCGTGACTACAGATTTGAACTTAAATTTTGCATCAGTCTAATTAAAGTAAAAATACATTTGAAATCAGCATTCGCAAAGTCAATGTATTTGAATTTATTTTTTTAAAAGTCAATGAATTTGGATTTAGTTTTTTCAAAGTCAATGAATTTGAATTTAGTTTTTTTGAAGTTCATAAATTTGAATTGAAAAATTCAAAACAAAATAAGTAGATCTAACCCTACTCATGAGTTGTCACTGCGGTTAAAGAAAATGCTGTATTTGGATATCGGGCATTTTGAATTTGATGGATATAGAGTTCTAACCTTTGCTCCTAGGAACACTACATCTGGTTTCGAAGCAGTGGCAATTTTTCACTCCAGGCGGGCGCGTAGCCAGAAATCTGCAATGGGGCGGAGTTGTTACGGGAGTCTGGGAGCGTTGCCCCTAGCGTTCAAAAACTTTGTATTTTTGAACTTAATTTTAGGCCTATAATTTGATGAAAATTAATGCTGTTAAAACCTGGCATAGAAATTAGCGGTGCAAAAACATGATTATACTTGTTGCATAAATGGGCTATGTGGGAGGTAGCTATTGCTAGAATTTCAAGTCTCTTATTTACAAGCTGGTAAATTCTAACATCCTTTACCGGTAGTTCAATAAAACTCTGAAGGAGTAATCTATTTCGTCTGTATTTTATGGAGAAAGATATAATTAGGGGGGCTAATCGAAGGAAGCTAGAGAGAGGTGATTGGTAATTAACTAATACTGAATAGTCCCTCCCCCCCATGGCTACGCCACTGAACCCAGGAGAGCAGCCGTAAACGGTTAAACAACGCTGCCACTGCAATGTACAATTCTTTATGCCTCAATTATTAATTTTTTTTTATTTTTTTGGCAAAAAAGAGTCAAATTTTATCATTTGAACTTTTTTTCTTTAAATCGCCACAAATTCGCAAAATTTAAAATTGTAATATTCCGCTTTAAAAAAAAAGAATCAACAAACTCTTTTTTGCATGCAATAGGTTCGCCTGAGCCTAAAAATGCATTGGACCAAGAAAAGCTTAAAGAAGCGTTGGTTTCGGTCAAGAAGCACAAAAAACAAAAATCGATGACAACAAAATCAACCATGACAAACGAGGACGACTACACGATTGCTGCCCATACAAACACTCCGTGCACCACTCCGTCCGAATCGATGATTGGAAACAATGTTTTGGATGATGAAGCAAATGACGCCATTGAAGTTGGACACAAAATAGTTGGTTGGAAAATCACCCCTCGAGTAAGTTGCATAAAAATAACTTGTCTAAAAAAACCTTTTGCAGTTTTATCGGTCTTTGTAAGCCGACCAGCCAGTCAGAGTTTGACTGTTTTGGGGCTAATCAGAGTTTAAAAAAGAGTAATCAAATGTTAAAAAACAAGAATTGTTGGATTGGTAAAATTGGAGGTATAGCGATTGCAATAAGTTTTGTTTATGCACACAAATTTTTTGCATTGTGTCCTGTAAAATTAGTTTGATTCCGTTAATTCTTGCTTTTTTTTCACTTTTTTTTCTTATCGATGGGAGAACTTAGACGATCGAACCAGGCGCGTAGCCAGGATTTGGAAAAGGGGGGGGGGGGAGGCTTTTTTGAAAGAGTGAGAAAAGTGCAAACGACCTTGACGCGAATTTTCATTGTTCTTGAATCAGTTTCACACGGTTTGTCCGAAAATTGAGACGAACTTTCTCGGAAAGCTCGGAAATTCAAAGGTTTTTTCCGCCCAAAATCAGGTGGTCTCCAAAAAAAAAAAAAAAAAAAGGTCTTCACCGAAATTGATACTGATTTTTCGGCCAAATTCGGAAATTCAAACGTTTGAGGGGGGGCTGTTTTCCTATGGGGGGGGACTATTTTCAATGTTTCACAAAAAATCGGCCTCAAAAGCACCAAAAACGTGCGATTTTGCATACTTCACAAGCCAATGGGGGGGCTCGAGCCCCCCCGCCCCCCCTAGCTACGCTACTGGATTGAACCAACACCGAAGAGGCACCAGATGACGATTTTGTGGATACGATTTATAGAACGTGAAACAATCAGCGCTTTCACAAAATCAATCGAAAAAGAAGATGGTTCTTTGAGACCAAAATCAATTTTAGCATCGCTTTTACCATCATGGAGTTGATTTTGAAATATTTTTGAGAGATTTTGTAAAAGTGCTGATTGTTACAACTTTTTCTCAGAATTTTCTGATGTAAAACTAGATAAGAGTTTGCCAGCAAACCCAGTGAACGACCGACGCGTAGCTAATGCTGTGACGCTCAAAAGTACTTTTTGTCTACCGTTAAATCAACAATTACATTTCAAAAATATCTGATTATGGAACCTCCAGAACAATAGAGTCAAAATATTTGTCAGTTAAATATCTCCTGATATCATAAAACACTGGCACGGTAAGTTGAGCCATTCAAAAAACTGATTTTTAAGGGGTCCATTTGGGGGTCCCCGGGGGGAGTGGCACCCCCAAACTATGTCAAAATATTTGTCTGTTGAATATCTCCTGATATCAAAACAAACTGGCACCCTAAGTTGAGCCATAAAAAATTGATTTCTTGGGGGATCCATTTGGAAGGGTCCTCAGGGGGGTGGCACCCCAAATTATGTCAAAATATTTGTCTGTTAAATATTTGCTGATACCAAAACAAATTGGCACCCTAAATTGAGCCGTTCAAAAATTGATTTTTTGGGGGATCCATTCGGGGGTTCCGGGGGGGGGGTGGCAACCCCAAACTATGTCAAAATATTTGTGTGTTAAATATCTACTGATAGCAAAAACAACTAGCACTCTAGCTTGAGCCGTTCAAAAAATTAATTTTTTTGGGGCCCATTTTGGGGGGATTCCCGGTGGAGTTGCCCCAAAAAATTTTCTGGAGAAATAATTGCATTTGCAGCTCAACAACTTTACACAAAAATTAGATTTCGATGTTTTGTGGTTCAGGAGAAGAGCGTACAAAATTTAGGAAGAAAAAAAAGGAAATAAAAGGATATAAAAGGAAAAAAAAAGAAAATAACCTCATCGCGGCCAAAAGTGGGTTGGTTGGGATGATAGGGTATCTTAAGACATACAACCAGAGGCGCCCGCAGAAATTTTTTCAGGGGGGGCAAGCGACTTATCCATTATTTACTGGATCAATCAAAATCTTACTGCTGCAACCAGAATTTTGCTAAATAGTTTGAACCAAAAGTTTAAATGATTCTGTTCAAAAAATGTTGCAATTCGGGCGGCATGATAAGCTAACAGATGCAATTCAAGTGTATTATGGATGGGGGTCTGGGGGCGAAGCCCCCAGTCGCTGGGCAATTTTCGCAATTTTTTGAAAAAAATAACCACTTTAAGGCCATTTGAATCACATTTCGAGCGTTTTTAAAGCCATTGAAAAGAATGTAGTTGCTGAAATTAAGAATCTACTTGAAATTTCTAAATTGCCCAGCCATTGCAGCCCTCTTTATTTGCAGATCAAATTCAAACTACGTTTAAAGTTTCGCATATGTGAGTATGCGTGTAGCCAGAAATTCACAATGAGAGAACAGGTGTTCGGGGGTCTGGGGGTGGAGTCCCCAGCTTTCCAAAATTTTGCATTTTATTTGCAAAAATAGCTTAATTTTACGGCTATTTTGATAAAAAAATAATGCTTTTTAAACGTGGCATAGAAATTGGCTGTGCAAGCATGATTAAACTGGTTGCATAAATGGGGTATGTGGGGGGTGGCTAATGGCAAAAGTTTAGTTCACTTGTTTACATGCTGGTTAGTTATAAAATCCTATAGTTTAATAAAACTCACTCGGAGTAATCTATTTTATATGATATTATGAGAAATAAAGGGGGCGGGAGCTCATGAAAATATATCAGAGAGAAGTGATTAGTAATAGCTAATACTGAAGAGTTCCCCTTCTATTCCTAAGTTTATAATATATTTGTTGATGAAACCTATGTTCAGCAATTTTACACTAGTTATCAAATCTGATTGCTTATTTTTGGGCATTTTTCAAAGTTTTGAGTTTATGTTTTGACAAATTAGCCCCCCTGAATATTTGTTTCAAAAGATGCTTTAAATCACTTTTTAATCCATTCCGGTGCAAAAACAGTCTCAGTAGCGCTAAAAACGTGATATTTTTCTTATTCTGCATTTTGGTCGGCAGGCCATGGGGGGAGGGGGCTATAGCACCCCCCCTCCGGTTTTGCTACTGTATGTAAGTTAAGTTTTCCAAGTGACTTGGATAAGCAGAAGGGGGGGTAAGCTCCCTTAGTCTTTGATTGTGCCACTGACAGCAACCTGAATTTTGTAAAGGGGGGTGAGGGGGCTTGATTAACCTACAGATTGAAATTTTTTGCAAAATGCCTCAATTGGGCAGCGTGCCGAGCAAACAGATGCAACCAAAGCATATCGCAGACCGGAGTTTGGGGGCAAAACCTAGCTGTTGAGCAATTTATGAGATATTTCAGAAAAAAAAATAGCCATTTTAATGCTATTCGAATCAAATTTTACATCTTTTTAAAGCCATTTAAAAAACTAACTTGGTACAATTTGAAATCCATTTGAAAGAATTAAATAGCTCACCCTCTTCAAACCCCCACGTTTCTCACAGGTCAAGTCCAAAACTCGTTATAATTAAATAAATTAAATGCTGAATAGCCTCCCTACTGGATCCCCCTATATTCTTTTTTTATGAAGCTTACGAGGTTTGTTCAAAAAGTTCGTAGACTGTTTGAACTGCGCAGCTCTCATTAGTTCCAGGTGCATTTGCTTGGTGTCGCTAGGTTCACAGAGATCAGCTGATTATGACGCCATTTTCTGATTGCAAATATCTTTATTTTAGTGCTGGTTATGTTCAGTTAAGTTAAGGGTAGTTTTTTAGTTCGTCGGATTTCAAGGTTTACAAATTTTTTTCAAAATGAATAACTTGAAAGAGCAACAATTTGCTATGAAATTTTGTGTGAAGCTGGGAAAATCTACTACGGAAACGTTTGCCATGCTTAACACGGCTTACGGTGATGTTGCCATGAAGCGAGCGACATGTTTCAGGTGGCATAAACGTTTCAAGAATGGTCGGCTGTCTGTTGAAGATGATGAACGTTCTGGACGTCCTTCCACATCAACTGATGACCCACACATTGATGAAATCAACACTCTGGTGCAAGCGAATCGACGTCTGACTGTAAGAGAGCTTACTAAGGAATGTGGGATCTCGGTAGGCTCTTGTCTCACCACATTTTGACGGAAGAACTAAGATGCATCGCGTTGCTGCAAAATTTGTGCCACGTCTGATGACAAGTGATCAACAAGCTCATCGTGTTTAAGTCTGTCAGGATTTGCTTGATCACTCAGAAAATGATAAAGAATTCTTGTCAAAGATCATAACAGGTGATGAGTCATGAGTTTATGGTTATGACGTGAAAACAAAGTTCCAATCTTCACAGTGGACGAGCAAAACATCCCTCAGACCCAAAAAAGCTCGCCAAGTTCGATCCAAAATCAAGGTGCTGCTCACAGTTTTTTTTGATGCTAGTGGAGTTGTCCACCACGAGTACCTTCCTGAAGGCTCCACAGTGAACCAGACCTACTACAATGAAGTTTTGAAACGTCTGAGGGATGCCATTCGACGGAAAAGGTCAGAATTGAGGAGGAGTGGTGACTGGTTTTTCCATCATGACAACGCTCCAGCCCATTCAGCCCTCAGAACTCTTGAGTTTTTGGCCAAACATTCCATCACTGTTCTTCCCCACCCACCCCCTTACTCACCTGACCTTGCTCCATGTGATTTCTTTTTGTTCCCCCATGCTCAAAAGACCTTTGAAAGGATGAAGATTTGAGACCATTCCAGAGACTATGCAAATGCGACAAAAGGGCTCAAGGGCATTAAAAAAGAAGCGTACCTAAACTGCTTCCGCAAGTGGAAACACCTCTGGGATAAGTGTGTGCGTTGGGAAGGAGAGTACTATGAAGGAGACCCAGACCTGTAACTGCTGTAGAATGTACATTTTGTGTTATGACTTCAGTCTACAAACTTTTTGAACAGACCTCGTACGTTAAGCATTTGGTATTAAGCGATCAATTTTGACTGCTTATTTTGACCCATGTTTTGAAGTTTTCATCGATTAATTTGAAGCTGTATTTTTGACAAATATTTAAGTTAATACCCTACCCCCCACAAAAAAGTAAATAATAAAAATTAATGTTTTTAAAGTGGCTTTGAACCACTTGAAAGGCTATTAAAAGTAACTTTGAACCACTTTAGAGGCCTCAGAAGGGCCAAAAACTGTGGCATTTTTCTAATCGTGTACTTTGGTCTACAAGCCAATGCAGGTGGCACAGCCCCCCTCGCTACGCTGTTGATTACAGGTTTGGTTTTGATTTCGGTTTCTCAGCAAAATTTATTTAGTGGCGGAGTAATATTATTATTTTGGTGTTTAGATAACAGCGTTAATTTGAAGTATTAAACGCTGTATTATATTTAGATCCTGATGATAAGAGCTCAATGACAGATCAGAGATGCTAAATCGTTTGATAAACCATGTTCTTCTAGAAATAACCGTGGATAAACGTTTGATATTGATTATTTATTCGAACAATTAAATGCTCAATGCTAAAGTATTACTATCGCTCGCTTTTAAGAAAATGATGTATGATAATTCAGGTAAAATGGGCAATCCTGTTTCTCTTGCCCCCGCCCTCTGCACCAAGGCAAAAACGGTAAAACAGCTCCAGAAAGGGTTGTTTTCTTAGTTTAGATAGATATTTAGATATATTTAGACTTATTTTGCGAATTTAAACATAAAAAATACTTGGCATCTTAATTTCCAGGGGGGGCAAGTGCACCCCCCTGCCCCCCCTGCGGGCGCCTTTGCATACAACCATATGAAATATTTTTTGCCATACTTAATAAGCCGTTTTTGACTGAGACCGCTTTTTACGCCAAACTTGCGGGGCAGTTTTCGGGTCCTAAAACCAAAGTCACGTGACCTATTGTCTCGAAATTTGGTACAAACGTACAATTTATTACTCTCAAACTGCTGTCAGTAGACCCAACCGTTCTCGAGTTATAAGCAAAGTCTGAAATTTCGCACTCGTTAGTAGGAAAATGGCCGAGTAAAAACAAAGGAACACGCGACGCGAGCGTCGGTTGTTCCAAGAAACCTCATCGTGGTCAAAAGTGGGTTGGTCGGGATGAAAGGGTATCTTAAGACATTCAACCATATGAAATATTTTTTGCCTTTCTTAAGCCGTTTTTGACTGAGGCGGCTTTTTACGCCAAACTTGCGGGGCGGTTTTCGGGTCCTAAAACCAAAGTCACGTGACCTATTGCCTCAAAATTTGGTACAAACATACAACTCATTAATTTCAAACTCCTGTCAAAATTTCATGAAGCTAGACCCAACCGTTCTCGATTTATAAGCAAAGTCTGAAATTTCGCACTTGTTAGTAGGAAAATGGCCGAGTAAAAACAAAGGAACACGCGACGCGAGCGTCGATCGTTCCAATAATGACGACCACGTATTCACGTCATAATAATATCATGCAATTCGTGAGGTTTCAAAAAACTGTCAAGTGACTTGACTTGCGTCCTCCACGTTTTGGAAAAAGAGTTATTTTAATTTTGCTTTAAATGTTTTGTTTTATTTATTTTTATGAAAGAACTTAAGGACGCGATCTTATTTCAAAATCATAGGCGTAGCCAGGGGGATGGCCCAGGGCGCCCGGGCCCTTACAATCGAAACGCCACCAATGACAAAAGTTTGACAAAAAAGCCTTGTTTCTTCATTTTCAGTTTCTTTTAACATCTTTGCGTACAACAGTACACGCGTACAACAGTAATTAGCAATAAATAATATCGACGACCATGGGGCCCAGCCCACCCCCCTTAATTCAATTTTTTCCAACCAATTTAAACGTAAAACCAGGATGAAATTAAGGGTTTTTGCTCTAAAAGTTGCTACCTCAGGTTCTCATCTAAACTTTTTATGAACGTAATGCACTAACCAACGCTGTATTTCCCATACGGCACAGTGTCAGGGCTTCACGCTTAGATACTAAGACTTGTTTCGGTCTTCACTTATATTAAGCGGGAAGATGTCGCCAAAATCCTCTAAATGCCAAAGGCCCCGCGCAAATGTAAATCCGGCACGGGAATAACATGTTTAGTATTGCCCGCTGTTTTGTTTACTTTCGCATATCGATTACCCAATTTTTCCTACTTCAAACTTGTGCTAGGCCTTTTCCAAATTCATTCTGAAAAGTTATCAACCAGAACTGCAGTATAGTTAATTAACATTCCATCGTTGTCAACTCATGAAATTGAACTTTTAATTAGCGAAATCGAAGAAAGGCTGCGCTTGTGGTTTTAATCAAAATATTGAAAATTTCTTTCTGATCGCAAAAAAGTTTCCGGCCCAGTATTCGCTAATGCCGAATCATCCCTGGTGACGAATTTATGCAATTAGTGATACGTTTTTGCTGATTCTAATATTTTTTAGTTAAAATTTGACACGTCCACTGGCAAAAGAGCTTGTTGCATTTTGAAGCAGTTAAGATAAATTTCAGTAGATAGTTTTCAGCTATTTCTCGCTGATTTTGTAACAACCGAAACAAAAACGCTCTTATTCTTATTTAATAATACTAAACTTTCAATTTGCCGTGACATCCAATTATTATTGAGCCCTCTGCAATCGCAAGCACCGGAAAGAACATACCTGGTTTGATATTACTTGAGCAATCATGCACTATTGTGCAAAATTATTTGGTGATAGATGGCATAGCATGAAAAAAGCTACGCTATACGCTAAAGGGTTCCACACGAGCCAAGTTATTTTGGCATTTTCCATTTATCTATTTCATTTCATTGCAGGCCGAAAAAAAATTTCATAGCCTGCGCACGCAATTTGCGGCAGACCTCGTATAGTTATTACTATAGCTGCAGCTTTTCGCTTTTGTGATCATATTTTATCCTTGTATCATTTTGACAAACGAGGAATAACAACGAATCGACAAAGCGCATGATACGACAACCGCCGCGGCAAACTTCGAAGAAATTCCTTAACTACTGCGTAAATGCTTTTCAGCGAAAAAAAATACATGCGAAACCTTTAGCAATTTGTTGGCAGAAAAAAACCAGATGCTTCCGTCTGGCAATAAGTTTTTCAAGAAAATAGCATCTACATGTAATAGCTCCAAAATTCTTCCTGCAAACAAATTGTATAGAAAACTTGATCGTGTGATTCCGGCCTTCAACTATGTCAAAATATTTGTTTAATATTTAATAATATTAAAAACAGTTAGCTTTCCAGCTTTAGCCATTCGAAAAATTGAATTTTGGGGGTCCGTTTGGGGGAGGGGAGTTTTTGGAGAGGTACCCCCGAACTATGTCAAAATATTTGTCAGTTAAATATCTGCTGATATCATAAAACACTGGCACCCGAGCTTGAGCTGTTTAAAAACTTGTTTTTGGGGGTCTATTTGGGGGATCCCGGAGAGGGTGGCACCCCCAAACTATGTCAAAATACTTGTCTGTTAAATATTTGCTGATTTCAAAACAGACTGGCACCCTAAGTTGAGCCATTCAAAGAATTGATTTTTGGGGGGTCCATTAGGGGGGGTCCCCGGGGGGAGTGGCACCCCCAAACTCTGTCAAAATACTTGTCTGTTAAATATTTGCTGATTTCAAAACAGACTGGCACCCTAACTGGCACCCTAAGTTCAAAAAATTGATTTTTGGGGATCCATTTGAGGGGATCCCTGGGGAGGGTGGCATTCCCAAAGTATGTCAAAATATTTGTCGGTTAAATATCTGCTGATATCAAAACAAATTGGCACCCTAAGTTGAGCCGTTCAAAAAATTGAGTTTTGGGGATCTATTTGGGGGTTCCCGCGGGGTGGCACCCCCAAACTATGTCAAAATACTTGTCTGTTAAATATCTACTGATAGCAAAAACAACTAGCACTCTAGCTTGAGCCATTTAAAAAATTAATTTTTTTGGGGCCCCATTTTGGGAGGGGATTCCCGGTGGAGTTGCCCCAAAAAATTTTGGGGGAAATAATTGCGTTTGCAGCTCAACAACTTTACACAAAAATTAGATTTCGATGTTTTGTGGTTCAGGAGAAGAAGAGCGCACAAAAATTAGGAAGAAAAAATGGAAAAAAAAAGAAATGAACCTCATTGCGGCCAAAAGTGGGTTGGTTGGGATGAAAGGGTATCTTAAGACATACAACCATATGAAATATTTTTTGCCTTACTTAAGCTGTTTTTGACTGAGACCGCTTTTTACGCCAACTTGCGGGGCGGTTTTCGGGTCCTAAAACCGAAGTCACGTGACCTATTGCCTCAAAATTTGGTACAAACATACAACTCATTAATTTCAAACTCCTGTCAAAATTTCATGAAGCTAGACCCAACCGTTCTTGAGTTATAAGCAAAAGTCTGAAATTTCGCACTCGTTAGTTGGAAAATGGCCGAGTAAAAACAAAGCAACACGCGACGCGAGCGTCGGTCGTTCCAATTAAACTGTTTGAAACAGAGTTGTAAGTCGGGCCGGGCTTTTCGAATCGGGCTCGGTTCAGGCTTGGGATTTGCGAAATGTCGGACTAATTCGGGTCTGATACGTGTCTTGTGTTTTACTAACTAAAGTATTATGAGAACTGCAATCGTGCTCTTCTTCTGTAATCTGTAAAAAAGTGTGTTGCTTGTATATACGTGTTTCTTATCTTAGCTCGTTTTTGCTTATTTTGTTTCTTTTTACACTTATGGACAATAGTTGTCTGAAATAAAACAGATTATTAAGTGCTACAAAAACATAATCAAAATAATTTTGCCTCTCTGAATGAAGACTTTGTTTACGCATTAATTCAATATTGTTGATTCACAATTATTATTATTGCAACACAGTTTGTGAATAAGTGGTTTTATCTAACCAACAAGTTTGACGTCCTACGTGGTCGACTCCTGGGAAATCATAACGACTTCCTCTGGCAGTTAGGTGGCCAGATCAACCACCAACCCTGCAGCTACAAAGCAGCTCGAGTCATAAGATGCACAGAGCTGTTTCGAGCTTTTAGCTCTCATCGGCAGCCCTCAGCTTCTCTAACAAAGTTATTCCCCACCTGTTGTGTTTTTTTATTACAAAAATTCGAGAAACAAACAGAACACAACATGTCACAATAGTTTTCAATGTTACTCAATTTTAATCTTTTTATTTTATAATTGAAGGTATTCTCCAGCTGGACAAGACTCTTGGCCGAACTGGACTAACCTTAAGGGCTTGCAGAGCGGCAGAGGCTTTGTAGGGAATAAACGATTTTTCACTTGTGGTACTTAAAAAAACAAGTGAAAAAATCGCTGAACCCTTGTAGTAAGGACAGCCATAGACTATCCCTACTACAAGGGTTCCCCTTGTGTGACCACGGAAATCATAACCGACAAGTTTGACGTCCTACGTGGTCGACTCCTGGGAAATCATAACGACTTCCACTTTTTTTAAGTACCACAAGTGAAAAATCGTTTATTCCCTAGAAACCCTCTGCCGCTCTGCAAGCCCTTAAAATTTGTCCAGTTCGGCCAAGAGTCTTGTCCAGCTGGGGAATAACTTTGTTAGAGAAGCTGAGGGCTGCCGATGAGCGCTAAAAGCTCGAAACAGCGCTGTCCAGCTCTGTGCATCTTATGGTTTTATCTAGTTAAAACAGACTTAAAGGCGGGCTAAATGGCATTTGGAAAATATTTCAAAAATAGCGTTAATTTATTTTGAACCCAGCAGCATAAGCATGACTCTAAAAACCCATTCGCTTTCGAAAAATCGCAAATTTAATGTTCCATTGTCTTGGTGATCATGACGACAATGAGCCTCTACTTTTTTGGTGGGTGTTCAGTTTGGCTGGGTTTTGCCACAAGAGCGAGAAAGTGTCAAGAAAAAAAGCGAATATAGAAGCAGAAAACAGCTTGCGCGATCGGTCATATTGCTGGCGAGTACTATCAGATCAAGTACGTGTAAACAATATCGGTTTCGCGAATGTAGGCAATACTGGTGTGGTGTTTTTTGGGTGGCAAACGATAGGCCTGTATCGGCAGCTTATGCTTACCAGTACTGTCCACCTAATACCGTATAGCCTACTGATACAGTAGTTTCACTCCCATTGATTCCATTGTCCACGATTTTTGATTGGTTGCCGCCACTCATTGTAAAGTGAACATCTAAACTTTTCAACACTAGAGACGCTACAGTATTTTCAAATGTAATATTTTGATTTTCGGTAGGTTACCTTCATCGCTAGCTTTTGCTTCGTCGGTTTTGAACAAAATAAACTACAAACCTGAAAGTAGTGTATCGGCGCGAAGCATGCTCGACGTAGTCGAGATTTCAGTATGACGTCACAACAATCTGACAAATACGCTAATATCTAGCGATTTCAGTGCCGTTATTGAAGTAGATTGATGCAAGTCATTTTGTTGCGGCTGAAAGTTTTGCAATGAGTCGAAGCAATCGAGAGTCGAGACGTTATTGCGACATCACAATTCATTGAGAGTTTCTTTATATTAATGCTTACTTTTAAAAAGCTTTTTAGTGCTCGTATTGAATAGACAAAACAACAAACCTGAAAATGATAGATCAGTTTGAAGTAGCAGTCGCGACAGCACTATGACGTCACATTAAAGTGACAAATATGCTTATTTCAAAAGATTCTGATGTAATTATCTATTCTAATTTTCATCAATGCATTGACAGTTTTTTTTTTTCATTTGTATTAATGCTTGCCAGAAGTTTTATTTCTCGTATTGAATAAAAGAAACAGCAAAACTTGAAAATGGTAAATCGGTTCGAAGTACTCGTAACTGTATTATGACATCATATTGAATGATTATATAGTTAAATATAGTTAAATATCAAAAACTGATATAAGTAACACTTGTAATAAGCAATGTGTTTACCTCATTATGATGTCATAGTACTCTCCTGACTACCGGTACTTCAAACCAATTTAGCACCTTAAGTTTTGTTACTTAAATTTTTCAATACAAGCACTGAAATGCTGTTCAACAGCAAGCATTAATATAAATTTTGGAAAAATGCTAATTCATTATGACATCATAACAACATCCCGGCCACTTCGGTAGCTGGTTCAAAACTTCGAGATGCAACAATAGAATATCTTGACATGATTTATGATGAAAAATTGTTCTAACATCCCTTAAAACCAGAAATTTGTTAAACTACATTGTGATGTCACAACAGAGTCCCGATTACTTGCAGTCAATTTTGGACTTTCAGTTTTGTTAATTAATTTCGTGAATGCCATCACAATTAAATTATTCAACTGTGCATCAATGTTTTACAAATTTACTTAAGCCGTAAATTCATTATGACGTCACAAAAACATTTTGGGAGAGGAGAAGCCACTTCGACTTGACACATGAAACTTTCAATCGTGACAAAGACATTGATGAAATTCATGATCGATAACTTTGTTAAGAGCCATCTAAATATGCATTTTTGTCACTTCATTATGATGTCATAATACAGTCACGACTACTTCGAATCGATTTACCATTTTCAAGTTTGTAGTTTTATTTATTCAATGCGAGCACTAAAACGCTGTTCAGTGGCAAGCATTTATACAAAATAAAAACACTGTAAAGACATTCTGATGTCACAACAGCATCTCGATCACGTCGACTAGGTGAAATATTGTCAGCTGCTTCGATAAGACCTTGCATCAGTCTACAATCAATAATCGCGCTGAAATCTCTTGAAATCAGCGTATTTGTTAGGTTATTATGACGTCATAATGGCATCGCGACTACTTCGAGCGTGCCTTGATGTGATACACCACTTTCAGGTTTGTAGTTTATGTTATTTCATATCGGCAAAGCGAAAACTAGCGATGAAGGTAACCTAACGAAAAACAAAATATAACATTCGAAAATACTTTAGCGACTTTAGTGTTGAAAAGTTTAGATGTTCACTTTGCATTGGCGGCCAGAAAAAAAATGGAAAAATGGCCAGGAAAAAAAATAAAGGTGCCCATCAGCTAAAAGTCATGGACGAAAAATTGGCTGAGTGAAACTACTGTATCAGTAGGCTATACGGTATTAGGTGGACAGTACTGGTAAGCATAAGCCGCCGATATACAAGTATTGCCTACATTCGCGAAACCGATATTGTTTACACGTACTTGATCTGATAGTACTCGCCAGCAATATGACCGATCGCGCAAGCTGTTTTCTGCTTCTATATTCGCTTTTTTTCTTGACACTTTCTCGCTCTTATGGCAAAACCCAGCCAAACTGAACACCCACCAAAAAAGTAGAGGCTCATTGTCGTCATGATCACCAAGACAATGGAACATTAAATTTGCGATTTTTCGAAAGCGAATGGGTTTTTAGAGTCATGCTTATGCTGCTGGGTTCAAAATAAATTAACGCTATTTTTGAAATATTTTCCAAATGCCATTACTGGTCTCCTTTAAGTTATTTAAAAGGAAAGAAGCAATTAACTACATACGTATATAGACCTAACTTGACTTTTGGGCTTTTTGTAGCTTACCTGTTTCCCCCTGGGTAATTAACAAACCTCAATATTAACTTTTAGGTTCACTTTCCTCCTCCAAACACTTTGAACGCCTCGTCACTTCGCACATCAGAAGCAAGAGACAAACATCTGCCGCAGAAAGATAGTGTGAGTTTATGAGTTGAAGATTCATGATTATACTGTATTAAACTGACACTTTTTAGTAACAGTATGCCAGCAGTACTTCAATTAAAATCTTGCTTAACCATGTTTACTATTAATTTTTGCGTTACCTCGTGGAAGGACTCTGATTACGCCAAATGCTGTCTACGCAATAGTTTTGTACTGTTTTCTTCGGTCAAAATCACAGTGGCAAGCTACAATATATTATTGTGAAATTTCTGTAGTCTTCTCCAATTTAGTTCGCTACTGATGCCTATGAGCCTAACACTCTGAACTCTGCGTCTGTCCCTAACCACGCCAACGCTGAGGTGCGCGTGGCTGTGGTCTGGCCATAACCTCTTGTTGTTATTATTTTTGTATTATATAACCTCTTGTTATTAAACAATTATACAGTGCCTCATCACATAATCATTTCGTTCAGGAATACAATAAACAATCTTTTTCTTCTGTTTTCGAAAGAACTGGTTTTGGAAAATTAAATCATCGTTGACAATAATTTGCAAATTAAAACATTTCGAAAATTCGAGAATAACAATTTATTCAAACAAATACGATGTAATAGCGATAAAATTACATTTATTGTAGGTTTCTATGAAAACTTTGAAGGTCAATTTAATAGTTTTGAAAAGCGAGACCGGCCAGTTGGTCGAGCGGTAACGCGTTCGTCTCTGGAGCGGGAGGTCTGAGTTTCAAATCTCGGGCCGGCCGGACCACAGACACAGTGTTGCGAACGGCTCGCCACCGCTGCGACATTTCCTCGAAAGGAGCTGTGTTGCCCGGGCGCAATGATGTGGAGATGAGCCCCGCCAACTCGTTACACGCTTCGGCATATTACAGCGAGTATAATGAAAGATTTGATTTGATAAAACAACATTTTTCTTTTCAACAGAAAGAATTTACTGCCATTATAGAACCGCCATACATCCACCGTCCTGATCGGATGCTGATTGTTCACCAAACTCGACCCATGCCACTTCAACCAGTAAAAGTATGATTCCATACCCAATCTCTCAAGAATATTACGCAGCAAAAAATGGAGTAATGAACTAATATTTTTTACCGACTAGTCGGGCGAGCAGTAACGCGTTCGTCTCTAAAGCGGTAGGTCTGAGACTGAAACCTCGGGCCGTCAAAATCGAAGACAGTGTTGTCAACGGCTTGCCACCTTTGAGACATTTCAAATGAGGCTGTGTTGCCCTCAGGCGCAATGACGCGGAGATGGGCCCCGCCAACTCGTTACACGCTATACAGCGAAGAATGAAAGATTTGATTTAATTGAACTAATATTTTACCAATAGCTGCAATCTGAGTTCTCTTGTTAAAGTTTTTGTAGAATTGTAGAGAACTTTGCTGCGTGTAGAACTGTGTTCTTGTAGAATAATGCAGAGAGTTTTCTCGAGAGCTCTGCTGCAATACTGTAACCCTCAATATTGACGTATAATACTGAATTATCATCAACAAGTGAGACATATTTTTGCGAGTGCTATTTACGTAACTTTGTGTTGTTTGGCTGGTGTCGTAGTTAAATCAGTTTGCTTGTACGATGTGCACGTAAACCTAACACAGTTAAATCTATTCGCAGTTTTGCGTTGAACTGACGTGCACTTTTCAGGTATGGCCAGGTTACGGTGGCAACATATACTTCCAACCTTTCCAAATTGACACAAAACCAATTGGAGATCGAACCTACCTCAAAACCCCAGGTAAAAATGAAAAAATTCAATATTTATACTCAGGTAAAATTCAATCTTTTTTCAACTAAAATTTGATTGCCAGCACAACAAAATTACTGCATGTCACCCTCCAACGAGAATTAAAGAAGAAAAAGTGCTGCAAAACCTTAAACGTTCGTTTATTCTCGCGTATCAGTTTAGCACCCTTCTTCTATTAACCACAACAACGCAGAATTACTTGTTGGGAGTTCTGTTTGCAGGTCTTTCGTCACGCTGGGCCTCCACAACAAGGGCTGCTCGGTATATAATTTTACACTGTAGTATGTAGATTTAGAAAAATTTAGAAAATCTAGACTTAGACAAAATTTGGGTCTGTTTATTGCATACTAAAAATCAAAAAAGCTACGTGCTACAATTTTAAGTTATTTCAAAACGACCCCATTAAAGTTTTATAAATCACTCGTCAAAATGCCCAACAATGACGTCATTAGATACTTTATGTAGGTCATCAAACTCTTTTCCTGGACATTCCGTAAAGCAGCAGCTTGCATTTTACACACTTAATAATAATAATACTTTTTTCTTTCACAGTTCTACGTTCAAGCAGTATGAGTGGATCCAGATTTGACCGCCCGAATACAACGGAAAATGATTTTTATTCTTTTTCAAAGTATTCCTCCTTTTATCGATCTTCTCCAAGTTTGGGTTCATTAAGAAAATCCCAATCTCGGTATTTTCCAGGTACTGTAATTCAGATTACTAAAGTTATGTAATGCAGTTTGGTTTCGCTAAGAAAAAAGGAATTAAAGAAAAAGATAACATCATAATAACTAAAAACAATAAGCCTTAAATTCATTATTATTTTACCGAAGCATGTGGAATTATTAAGTGAAAATGTGCAAGTAGATTAAGTCATAAAATTGAATATTCTAAATCTAAATTCAGAAATTTAAAGTATGGATTTTGTAGCACTAAAAATGTTTTAAGAGTAAACTTCTAAATCTGAATTTTTAGAAAAATAGAAGTTTCGACTCAATTTGTAATTGCAACTTCACCTCATCTTTAAGTTTCAAGAAACGGTGGCTGAAAAAGCAATATAATATATTTAGGTTTTGTTTTGTTCCCAACAACTTTTAGGCAAGGATGAGAAGCGCGGTTATGACCAATCAGATTTACAAACGCAAGGCAACAAGTCAACTACCAAGCGAGTTGTGCATCTGGATAAAAACTACGTTATAGGTCTGCAATCAAATGGTACCCTTACTGAGGACTTGACGTGGTTATCAGGTACTGTTAGGCCATATTTACTGCATTTAGAATTTCTTTACGGAAACTATCAAATTATATTTGGATCGATAAAAATAGATGCAGTTAATCCTTATTGTCTGCAATCTGGTGCGTAACCCATCCTTACTTCGTTGCTGAATCAAATTCACTTAAAAGGTCTGGCCCTTTGGTTACTATACAAAATATCTTAATGTACGCATATACCTACCGCACTATACAACAAGTACATTACGTACATTTGCCTGCAAGAATGACAAGAAGTAAAATAATCCTATACGTTTATGTCTCAGCTTGACATTTGCAATTCTGCAACATACTGTACTCATATTACCGATCCGTAGAAAAGCATCGTCTGTCGGCTTTCATCATTTTACTGTTTCCAAACACCGACCACCGAATTGACTGGAAAGCACCCGATCTGTGTATGCATATAAATTGACTGATGCACGAAAATTGCAATTACAGGACTACACCATCATACGCCAGAAGACAGTTTTTTTTTTTGAAATTATGACGCTCAACATTGTTCACGTTATGCTGAAGAATTAAGTCAAAATTTCGCTTGTTTTCTTCAAATGCAAGTTTTTCTTTGAAAATCATTTACTTGAAAACCTAAAGGTCCCGCTGCTGTCTACTGTACAAGACGTCATGACGAATAAGCTGTAATATTACAGGCAGCAATATTGCAAATTACACTCTGTTTTTAGAAAAACGCAAGACTCATTTTTGCTCTAAATTTAAAAACAATGCAGAAAAAAAAAAAAAATAAGTACAAGTAAATTTCAAATCAAAAGAAACAAGCTATATTTTGTATTGATTCAAAACGATAAAATTTTAATAAATTTTCAGTATTTACAAGCTCAGTTTCAACAATTACGAGATGATAGAGTCATGGGCGTCGGCAAGGGGAAGCCATGGCACCCCCTGAATTTTCACACACTCTCTCGTAAACCTTCCAAATCTCAAGAATTGTTCCATTTTTAGTAGTTGATACTGGTTCTATTATTATTGGCCCCCCCTGAAAACAATTTTGCCGACGCCCATGCACAGAGTGCTGTTGCGCACTGCACAGCTAACTAAGAAAATTTATGGCAATGGTTCAAATCAAAAAAGCTCACTTTTTCACTTTTGCGATTTTATGATGCTGTAAAAGCAGCAAAAAAGCCTTTACTCCAGCAAATAAAGCATAGAGTTTTTTTTTACAAACATGGTCGCATCGATGCTCTCAAAATTTGAGAACAAATGAGGCTGAAAATTGGCAAAAAAAAAAAAAGTACAGCCAGCCTCAACTAAAAATTTACTGGTTTTTACAAAGAAAAGGCTGACTATGCAATTTTTTCTAGGATTGGATTCTCTTGGAACTCTGAAGTTGGGAAACCCTTTAAACGACGTAAAGCGACAATCAACCAATGAAACGTACACACGTCACACCATCGTTGAAAAAGTGCCGCGTAATTTTGTTTTTCACACAGCGATTGACCGCAGGCAGCAAGAAAAACTTATACAACCAAAAATCGATGAGAAAATCAGGTCGATTACAATACGAAAATATCTAAAAAGTTATGGAATTCCGGAGTGGGCACTCAAACAGGTAAAATCAACTTAGCATTTAAATGCGGTTTATTTTTTTCTGCGGTGAGAAAGGGAAATACTGAGACTGGAACCTTTTTTTTTCATTTTGTTGATCAACAGACTTTGTATCGCTAAATATAGCTACTTTACTTTTGGAGGGGGTTATTTGCCATCTGATTCAGCTAAAAGGACGTTGAATAACGTCTTCTGCTGTGTTATCAATACCAAAACTACCGTATGATCCGTATCAGTATAGTATCACCATTTATGACCTATTATTAATAGTACTGCCTTGTAAACACTGCCCAAAAGGCAACGTTCGTTGGTGTATAAAGTGTTCCTGGTTTAGTTCACACAAAAATTCTATTCTTGGATGAAACGCTACAGCTTTTATTGTACACGAGAACAGGCGATGTGATTTGTAAAGACAATGGACCGGCCAAGCGGTCAACTGGATAAAAACGGCAGGCAGACGTGGTTCAAATCTCGGGTCGGTCAAATTGGACATGCTAGAGTTGCCAATGGCTCGCCATCATCGCTGTACATTTCTTCGAAAGGAGCTATGTGTTGCTCTCAGGCGCAATAATGTGGAAATGAGCTCTGTGTATAAACTCGCTATACACGCTTCGGTATAATACAGTGCAGCGAGTATAATAAAGTTTCGATTTTTTGTGAAATCAAATAATTTAGTTGGCGTAAGCAAATTAAATTTTTGTTTTTCAGTTCGTAGAAAAATTTTATCGGGACGGTCGCGGGAGACTCCGCTTGCCTAATATTCCTCTTCGAGTCAAGGGTCAAAAAGCACAAATGTTTGGTTCTGATCGGTAAAACTTTTATGACGATATTTGAATGAAATGGATACAATTAAATTATGGTAAAGGAATTACGAAGATTATAATAATTGCTGTGCGGAACGACGTTACAACAGCAATAAAACAGGGACGTGTTTGTTTTAATTATAATGGCTTTTTGTGATTACTATAAAATATGAATGGAGGGAATACCGATATAATGGTGAACATGTAGAAGGCACTCACCGTATTTTTAGTTTTGTTTTCTTTTATTGAATTTCCAGGAGTTGCGAAGTGTGGCAAGCTAATTCATTATTAATTAATTTTTAAAATTTACCTTGTTCACAGACCCCAGTTAAATCGCTCAAATTGTAACGCCTTTGAATATTGTTCATTACTGCTTATCAAAGATACAAACACAATTATAATCTAATTCAACATCGGATATTTTGCTGAAAAGGTATGGCACATAGGTGTTGTTTCATCCAGTGCGAGTTGATTGCTTTGATATTACCATGACTTTATTGTATAAAAATAAATTGAAGTGTTACAATTTGCGTTTTTTTTTTTGCTCCGCGTTATCTAATTTGCTTCTTGACTTTTGCGTGTTTTTTTGTAGTTGCTTTCCGTAACGCTTGGGAGCAACATTAAATTTTCATATTTTAAGCTTCTTCATAGTGTTGGTTACTTTCTTAGAACAGTAGTCTAACCATAGGCGTAGGAGGTGGGGGGGCCGGGGGGGGGCACTGGCCCCCCCGGTTGGTGTAAGGTGTCCAAATTTCGGGAAAATTTTTGGGCTATTTTTAATATTTTGGGCGATTTTGCGTCAAAATTTCGGGCGATTTCATATTTTTTGGGCAATATTGCGTCAAAATTTTGGGCAATTTCATGTCGTTTGGACAAGCTTGCCTAGTAAAATATTCCAAGCGCTGGACAGAAAAACCGTCTCAATGTGAGTGAAGACCTTTTTTTTTGAGGTCACCTCAATTTGGACAGAAAAAACGATTGATTTGTCAGGCAACTTTGTTCGGGCAAAACTTTGGTGCCCCCCCAAATCATTTTGAGCTCCTACGCCCATGATTCTAACCAGTGTCAGTTGTTGCAAATACGGTACAAGCATTTTGGGTTCAGAATTACTTTATGTTGCAAGATAATAATTTTTCCTTATAGCGTAAGAGAATGCTAAATTGCTAAAGGTATTTGCTGTTTAGTAACATTGGCTATCCAAATTTTCGTAAGTTTTCAAAACAATATTTCCAAAGGTTTTCCGCTAGATAAAGCAGAGAGCAACAAAATGCTTCATCATCATACAGTACTTCCTCGATTATCCGTACCTCGTTTATCCGGCATTCGATTATCCGTCCATTGGGTTAGATAATAATTTATGATATAACTAACACTTTTCCAGTTAATGTGGGGCAATAGATAGCCCTACTGTAATTTTAACGATCATGCAAATTTACATTGCTTTCAATAAAAAAGTACTGAGATCCCTCAATGCGGTACATTATTTGATGTTGAACCTCGTTTAAGTTTTGGTGCATTCGAATCTGCTTCTTGCTGCGTTGTTTTGGTTTAAATAAAGAAATTCAATTATGCGGTTTTTTTACTTATCCGTTCAGGTTTTGAAGAAATGCTGTCCCGACTAGACCGGATAATCGAGGAAGTACTGTATTTATTTATTTACCAAGTGACGTCATATCACAAGAAAAAACTGCAACTTCCTCTAGGTCTATCACCAAAGCATCGAAATATGCAACTCCTTTAAAAACCAACACACAACCTTGCAGAGTCAAAGCGATATTTAGTCACTTGGTGAGGAGACAGCGAAGGACCGAAAGGTCATCTAAGTCTACTGCCACCTCACCAAGGTAAGGTTAAAAAAGCAGCTTCTAGATTTTCTCAGTCTGCTACTTTCTATGATAAAAAATTTTACGCAAAATTAAAACAAAGTGTTGCAAAGATATGTACACTTTGTACAGTGTATTCACAAAACTCACAGTCAACATGTAAAGAAAATGCAAGGGAACATTAGAATTGTTCTAACTCTAAGCATACTAAAAAATAAAAATACCGTAACTACAGATTGGATAGAAAATAAAATTAATAAAGTTCATAATGCTTATTTATGTTTTATAGAATTTAAAGTGGGCAATTGGAGTGAAAAAAAACCTCCTACTTTGTTTTGTATTGTTTGCCAATATGTCATTAGTACTGGTACAATTTCCAATACCAGTATACATCAACCTCAGTCAGTTATTGCAAAATTACTAATAATTCAAGGGCACATCAAAATGAGAGATGACGTATTGTATAAATGTGTGATAGAAGAATGCACCAATCTTATGCCATTCAAGCAATAGAATAGGTTATTGTTGAACTCAAGAATAAATATGCAACTATGATTCCTGTAATTACTACTGTATTGCTGATAGAAAGCTGTTATTCTAGCTTTTATCGGTTTCATAGGTTGATAAAAAATGAGCTTTAACAGCTTTTTTAAATCTGTAGAATGAAACTTCTTTTATACTGCTTTGAATTTCATTCCAAATTTTAATTCCTGCGAATGATAGAGACTTTTGCCCTAATCTTGTTCTAGTTCTTGGAAGAAAGAAGTTGTTTTTGTAGCTCAATCTTGTCTTATGTGTATAGCAGTTTTTTATTAGGTTAAACTTATCTGAATTTGCAAAAGATAATACATTATTGTGAATTTTGTACATTAGCTTTGCAGTTTCCAGAGAGTAAATATCCTTGAGTTTTAATCATTTAGCTCGATAGAACAAAGGATTAGTATGCTCACGATATCCACTTTCAGTTAACAATCTGATGCTTCTTTTTTGCAGAATAAAGAGAGGTGCTAATCTTGATTTTGAAGCAGTACCCCAACTACTTATGCAGTATTGTAGATGAGAGTATATGAGGCAGTGGTAAACAGATCTTAAGGTTTGCTCATCTACAAAGTGTTTTAATTGATTAAGGGCCCAAGATCCCCTTGCTACCTTTGAACATTGTTCCTTGCTGAATGTTGAACAGATTGGTTGCTGCTTCAACTTGCGAATGACACAACAAGTTAGTCTCCAACCAGCAAACAATTTGTAAACCGCACATGTTTGAAGCTTTTTTTCGGAAAAGTGCATTGCTTACCTCAAGGTCGCGTCATTGCGCCCAGGTAACACAGCTCCTTTCGAGGAAATGTTGCAGCGGTGGCGAGCCGTTGGCAACACTGTATACGATTTGACCGATCCGAGATGAGAACCTCAGACCTCCCGCTCCAGAGACGAACGCGTTACCGCTCGACCATCTGGCCGGAAGATGTAACTTTACTACTGGCAACTTTATTACTGGTATATGTAACTTTACTACTGGCACTTCATATGAAAACTCAAAAGTTTGATAAACTTGTATACATTACATAGTCTCTCTTCACTCGGGTTTGATTCTGAGTTTGGCCAAACAAAAAACTTTTACGATAAGTGTCAAGTTCTAGTAAACTCTCCGTCTTGTGCAATAGACACTACACACAGCAGTGATATTTTGTACCGTCCCTTTTGAAAAAAACTCAAAAGGTTTCTCAAAAACTTCAAGAAGTTCCATCACTATCTCTTGACAAGGCAACTTAAAGAAAAAAAAAAAAGGTGCTTTTAGTTATCGTACGCTGAAGTTCGGTAACTCCAAATCGAGAATGTAGTAGATAAGCTTGTTTTAACAAAAATAGTGACTATAAAACAATTCAGCGACTAACGATTCTATACAATAAAAATACACGAAATAATGCATCATAAAAAATGTTTGAAAATCGAAATTAAAACTAACCGATACAATTTTTTGGCTATTTGCATAGCGTTAGGAAGAACGTAGGCAAGGAAAAAGCGCGACAACAAGCAAAGCAAACTGCAGAAAGAATTTAGCAAACGGAGATTTTTCTATTCATGCGCATTCGCGATGGTGGTGCTACCCGACCTCTTCTGAGAAATAGAGGTGCGGAGAAACTCCGCGCCAGAGTTGTAAACGGGTCGACAAGTAGAGGCCCGAATCCTTTAAGTGATTTGCTGGCAAAACCTGGCCCGAAGACCGACAATTAGGTTATATAAAGTGTGTAACTGTGTAAATTGTCGCTCGTACGCGGTTGAAATTGTGACGTAACAATAAAGATTGAATAATAATAATCGCGTTAATGCTTAAACGAAGTCGTCATTCATTGTAGCAAAGTACGCTTTTGCAGCATCTAAAGGCCAAAACTTCAGGCAAGTACGTATATCAAGCCCGATAGTTTGTCTTATTTTAAGCCCGAACCCATCCCGAAATGCCCGGCCCAACTTAAATTCTACTCCGCACAAATCCAACAATTGGGGCACACCCTACGTCTGGACCAGAAGTCGAAGATAAAGATGAGCCTAAAATAGGTTTACGTAAAGATTAATCAGTGCGTCACTACTCTACATGAACTTATCAAGCCCAGGTGAGCTACCGGTATAAAGAATATAACATTGCCTAGCTGAGAAAGACAATAACTGCAAACAAAAATAAAGCAACCTATATTGAAGTGAGTAATGAAATATTTCTAACAGTCAATTTGAAAATTGTTTTAAAATTTTCATCGGCGCATAAAAACTATGCAAGTTTATTCAACGAAAATGAGAAACACTTAGCTGAATCTGAGGAACAAAAATACTGTGGTGGCAAAGGACAAGTTAAAAATCGAGTCCATTCCTGGCAGCCTGGTAAAGTACTGTTATTTTCGCCCCGTATCTTCACATAGAACCTGAGCGATTTGTGCAGACGGTATTCATATACAATATATGAATCACAAACATTACATCTACATCATTGAGCAGCAATTAAATCAACCGATTGAGCAGCAATTAAAACGTCACCAGGATTGTTTGATTAATAATGATTAAACTCAGAGCAAAAACAGCTGCAACAGTTGTGTTATTCCATTGGCGGTTAAGGCCATTGGAAAATTTGGGGGATTGTAGGTCACTTGCACAAATGGATGTTGGTCCTGGATTCTGGGTTGATTTTATTAAGTAGGACAGACAGAAAACTGAAGCATTTTTGACTTCAGATTGATTCGATAAAAAATGAAACGTAGAAGCAAGAAATGGAGAAAAACTAGGCCGGTTGTTTCAGGCAATTAAAAAGTGAAAATTTTTTGTCAACCCTTGTTTTTGGAGTGTATCACTTGAAGATATATGGGCAGGCCGAGTACATTTTCTGGTTCACTTGTTTGCAATAATGCGCCGATGATATCTTCGAAAGCTAAGGGTTTATGGCATTTAATTTACAATACCTCGTCCTATATATTAAGGTTTAGTAGTTTAACCTTACACAAAAATTAGCAAAAAAAAAAAACACGTGGAAATGACGTGATCAATACATTTAAATTTGTGGTAGGTCAAATTCAAGTACAGTAATATAGATTAGTCGTGTTGTAAAAAGAGACAACAACTGAACAATTAATCGGTGTCACAACAATCACAGAAAACTATCAACCTCTACATTATTTCCGGACTTGCAGAGTAAAACGATAAAGTACGACACTACGAGCTTGATATCAAGCAAACGTTTAAACCAAAAAGGTGACATAATTAATCGCTCATGACCTGCCCTGACTTAGTCAATAGCTTTTTCAATCACTATCTTGTCTGTACGAAAAGGTCCCGAAATTCTTTCAGCGGCTAGAATTTTTAATTAAACAAAAATAACCGCAGACATAAAGTAGAAATAATGTGATCCAATACTGTGGCTTAAACAAAGTGCAGTTGAAGAAAGTAGGTGCTAAAATAATAGGTCAGTGATTATCGTTAGTTACATTTGGTAAAAGCAAACATAAGTTAACTATTTGAATTAATTCATCAATCTTTGAACTAATAATATTATGAGACTAGAAATTAAAAGTAAAAAGCTGTTTTGTTTTAAGTAAGCAGCTCCTCCATCGTAAAAATCTAAACCTAAAATATCAACGTTCCTTTCGCTCTGACAGCTACTGGTAGGGTTGTACGGCGCCATTTCGCTGATGGTTCCAAGCAGCATATCGTTGATAGCATCTGCGCTCACAGGACCTGTATAAAACATCCGTGTTGACAATATCATTTAATTACAGTAATTTTTTTTATGAAACCAGTAAATGTTGACTTAAGACTGGCTAGTTTTGAGTTTTCAGCCGGATTCATTCTTGATTTTTTCTTAATTGGAAAGTGAAAACACTGAAACAAGAGCAATAATTTTGTTGATGCTGCAAGAACAAAACAGAACAGCCCACTTGTATACTAGCAAAAACCTGGTTATTTCGTTACGTTAGGCAATAAACATACTATACAATAGAAATTGATTTTTGTTTTTTAAACTTGTTCCTAATTATTTTTCGCATGACGTGGCTTGCTTATAAATTTTGAGCAAAAATGAGCCTCGCGTTCTTATGAAATTGTTCTAAATAAGTAATGTAATGTTTTCACGAACATGAAAGTCAAAGTAATTTAAATTCTAATCAGTATTTTACTCTCTGTAACCCAATCGGTGAACGAAGTGCTATTTTTCAACTTTCTGTAACCTATTCGGTAACTGAAGTTCATTGTTCGATTTTAACTTTACTGTAATGTAGTAAAATTTACTACATCTTGCTTCTCTTCATTATCACAAAACTAAAAAATTTACCCAGATACACTGCACTGCGTTTTCGTATCGACTAGCGTTTAGGACTATCAAACCGGTAACCTCGGAAAAAGCAACCAGTTGTCTACTGAAAACGAGCATGGCAAAAAAAATATATTTCACAAACATATCCGTTGAAAAATAAACATAACGCCAGGATTTAGATCGCTAATTCTGTTGAGACCAGGCAAAACAAAATTTCTCACCTGCGACAGCAATAAGAACCCTGGAACAGTCTCCACCTGGAATCGGCACCACTACGTTATGCAAGACGATCACACGACGTCTGGCGATGTTCAACGCGGAGGCTACTGCCGAAGTGAACCGATAACTAAAAAAAAGATTTAATGAATATTTTCATTTTTTAGATTACCTGCGAGAGTAACCTAGTTTTTAACTCCCTAAAATTGGACAGATTACCACAAATTCAATGGTTTAGCATTCCTTACCAATTTCGGAACTAACTAAAACACAAAAAAGCAAAACTGACTTGCAGATGTGTAATTCAAGAGATACTGCTCGAGATCGGTTTTATTGAAGAAATGAGAACTGCTTGAAATAATATTGATATGCCCTAAACCTTGTTACACTATTTCTCTTATCCGAGAAAATAGATTTAATTCATTTAACTTCGTAACATTGGCAACTGTACGTTTTGAACTTTCGTAACATCACAAAATATTGATCGGGCAAAATTTGTTGCAGAATAAGGAACGTGATGATCGAAAATCGCGTTGCTTATTCTGCAACAAAATTTGCAAAGTTGTCCATTTCGAATCTTACGAAAGTTCGAAACGCAATGTTGCCAATATTACGCAGTCAAACGGATTAAATTCATTTTTGTGGAACATGGGAATAGTAGAGCAAGGCTCGGGGCACTTCTTTCTTACCTCAAGTGTAGTTCTCATTTCTTTAATAAAACCGATCTTGAGTAGTATCTTTCTAAACTTATCATTAGCAAGAAAATCACAGAAATTGTCGAAAACGCAGCGTTGAAATGACAAGCACCGTCTCGATTGCCAACTTTTGCTGCTGTTTTATTGGTCCAAAATTGATTCCTTATCGGGCCAATACTACTGTACTATACTTCAGCTGAGTATAGTTTAATACCCTACGCAAGGCATCTCTGAACCTGTGAATGTACAAGATGAAAACTAATACTCACTAATCATATTCAACGCTGGAACTGAACGCCAAAGTGAATGAGTTCCTGTCTGGAACAACGTTAGCGCATGCAATCCTTCCAGGACCACCCTCTGGTTGGTGGAAGACAATTGATCGACCGAGAACTGTACAAAGATAAAGCGTAAAGCTACTGTAGAATAATTAGTATGTCATAGCATTGCCGCTTATACAAAATTAGTAATTATGATTAGGCGTATAACGGTTAGGCGTTATGACATTTGTGCTTTGGAACGTGAGGCAAAGAGTTTTTGCTTAATCTACTTTTGAAGTACAAATCAGATCTGAAATTCCAACTCCAATGCTGACTCTAACGTCTGTGATTCAGGGCCCCAACAAATCCAAAGCAGGAAAGCTATAAATGCCAATTAATCAGACCAGAAATCAAAGCCGAGTCTACTGTTTCATATGTTTATGCATTTTTGCCAAAATAAAAAACCGGTTTTGCATCAAACAATTTATTTTACATTCGTGACTGAGGATTTAATGACTGTTTATTTTATTGTACTAAACTAGCTCTTACAAATCAACAATCGAAACGGAAATTTTTAGTTTCAACTTCGATTTTTCATCAGTCGACACATTTACTGCCAAAAATAATTGTTTAGTAAGTTTATAGAAGAAACACAGAACGTTTTATTTTGTTGTAAAAACAAACCATGCAAAAATGCAAGCTTCAACTGCTATCTCGTCAAAGATATTTACAAATTTGCATAAAGCATAGTCATACAATACTGTCGATTCAAAAGCTTCCAAAAAAGTAATGATAATAAAATTCATAATTTAGATAATTTATTTGCTGTTTTGGATCAGCATTATTACAAAAGTTATGCAATACCTAATAAGTTTATGAAAAACATAAACTAAATGTTATTTGTAAAGCTTATAAACTAAAATTCAAGATTAGTCTTCAAAAAAGGAGAATTTTGACCTCGGCTACAAATAGTTGGCTGTTTGCAGTGAGCAGCAAATTTGATTAAAATTTAGCTTTTAATCTATGCGACAGTAATTTTTTGTAAGAAGAAAAGGAATATGCTGAGCTCATCGCACAAAGAATTTTTTCTTATTTTGAAGACGTAAAGCTATTTCAGCCAACTTTGACACATTTCAACAAATAATCATGCATCAACAGTAATCAGTATGCGTAATCATGCTAGTGCAGAAAAAAAGCTAAAACTAATCACATATCCACTATTAAAAACAGTGAAAGCGTAGACCATGCCAGAAGATCGAAATACTTTCATTGAAGCACTTAAAGAGATTTGGAGACTAAAGAAATCCATGTCACTGCGAAAAAGCGCTTTGCGCAGTGAACTAAGAAGCACTATTAGTAAGTTAGGAAGGATCGCAGTATAAACAAAGCCTCAAGATCGCAACTAACTTGTTTTATCGCCATTCAAAGGAACATCTTCATCAATGTACAACCTTCTGTTTCTGTCGATTGAATACTGACCCTATAAAATTTAAAACACTGAAATACGAAAGCCTATGAAATACTAAATTAGCAATACTGGTTCAACCCATTGCTAAATTAAATCTATCATTATACTCACTGAATCACGCCGAAACGCGTAACGAGTTGGCGCTGTACATCTCGGTGGCGAGCCGTTGGCAACACTGTGTTCGATATAACCGGCCCGAGATTAAAACCTCCGACCTATCGCTTTAGAGACGAACGTGTTTTCACTTGACCAACTGGCTGATTTAAACACTTTGGGCAAATATAACTAAATAGTACACCTGGGGGGTCATTAGATGCTCTTCGCTGTGTATCGAACATTCGTTATTTGTTATGGTATTTCGTTATTCATATTCGGTATTCGTTATTCATATTCATTATTAGTTATTCACATGCGTTATTCGAAGTTTTTTTTTCGAATAACACTTTTTTGAGCTGGAACGAATCACTAATCGAAGGCTACTACATACTCCGTTCGTAACAGGAAATTTATTCGAAAAGGATGAAATGACTTCGTTAACTCGGTTGTGACTGCTACGTCATAATTGTATTATCTAGCAGCTGCTACCAAATATTACTGGGTTCGAATAGTTACGTCATAATCATTTCATCTCAATGACTGCTATCAATTAAAACGCTTCAACCTTCATATTTGGTAAGCAACTACAACGACATGAACTGAAACGAACCATCACATTGATCGAACATGTTAATGGAGAAATGAGAAAAAGAAACTCAAGCACAATCTTACGTAGACTTACTAAACAACTCGTAACTACGAGACTGTACTGTTTTGAACAATTTACTTTCAATGCGCTCATGGCAAATAAATGATTTTTCATTCAAAATTGAGTAATTTGCTTTACAATAGTGCAGAAAGTATTAACCAATTCCATTTTTATGACGCTAGACAGTTACGACAAACAATTATTGAAAAAGAAGTATCAGTAAGCTAAAATCACGAACAAAAATGAGAAAAAAACTGTGAACGTGCAAGGTCAAGTTTTTCAAAACAAAAATATTCGTGGCGCTGTGTGCATTCTAATAAATCATTTGTGATATTCAATCAGCAATATTGTAATTTGTCGATGAACCAGAGTTGTACGTCGGGCCGGGCTTTTCGGGTCGGGTTCGGGCCTAAAGTTGGCAAAAATTTTGGGCTTAATTCGGACCTGAGACGTACTTTTTGTTTTAGGTTCACAAAAATATAATCAAAATAATTTGGCAACATTGCTAAATTTTTCAGACCCAACTTAAATTTCGTTTTTTTTGCGGACTTGATTTCGGCTTCAAATTAGTTTTCCGGGTTCGAGCCTGAACTAGTCGGCTCGTTCACAACTCTGCGATGAACTAATCAACGAAACACGTTGCCTTTGAGCAATTTCCCATCTAAACGGTTGCTGAAGGTCGCGGTCAACTTCTTCCTTTACCAGGCGCGTCGATTTCTCCAAATCTTTGGGGGGGTCCAATTTAATAACCAGAGCTTTTTTGGCAAATCTTACGAAATTTGTTTGCATTGTTTGTACATCGTAGGTTTTGTTTGCGTTGTTCGTACGTCGCAACAGCACATATGATGCAGTTTTTTTTAGTTTTTGGTGGTATGCCGTTTAGGAAATGAGAGTGTGATATTTTAGAAAAAGGAAAAAATCTTCATCCCGGCCAAAAATGGATAAGTGGAGATAAAAGGGTATCTTGAGATATATAACGGTGTAAAATATTTTTGTGGTAGTTTTTGAATGCGACCTCTATCACGCCAAACTTTTGGGACGATTTTCGCACCAATCCAATATCACGTGATCTATTGCGTCGAAATTCAGCACAAGCAAACATCTTGTTATTCTGAAACTGCAGGAAGTTTTTGGTTAAAAAATTTTTTTTTGACTTTTCCCACTATATGTTCCGCAGTGAAGTAGCTAGAGGGGCCGGCCCGCTTTAGTTGGCACCATTTTAGGTGACATCTTTTTATGATGATATAATCAAGATTTTGATGTAAAAATTCATAAAATAGCGGCAAAATTTCCTTAGCTATAAAATAACAGCAAATTTATACAAATCCTCTGAATTTATTTTGCAACTCTGTGAAAAGTCAGTTTAACAAAAATAACATTCTTTAAGATACCTTAGTAAAAAACAACAATTATGCACAAAAGTACATCGGACCGGTTAATTGCTATTAATGTTATTTTGCTTCAAAAATTTGCAAAATGTTTCTGCAGTGAGCTTTGCTCCGTATTTCTGATATTTTCTGAAAGGGGCCGTGTTTGGGTCAAAATTCTCGATGCACCTGTGTGCCAGGTTTTCCACTTTGAAAATCGTTCAACCAAGCCTGTCCGTACTACTTTAAGGGATGACACCGTCCATTAAGTGCTCGCCTGGATGGCACCATTTTTAGCGCCGCCATTGCCGTTCCGTATTTGTTAGCGTAGCAACTTCCACTACTGCACTAAATAATCAACCTGGTTAACAGGAACTAATCTTTTTCTAAACAATTACTGGTAGCCTATTTTATCCTCAATGGCACAACGCATTGTCATCGCCAGAGCAACCGAAGTGAGGGAGCACTATAGCCGAAAGTGGGGGGCACTAAAATAAACTGAACTTTTGTACATATAAAAACTGATATTTTACGGCTACAAATTATGCGCTATTTTAGCAATTTCGTATTCATGTCTTAAAAAGAGACTTATAAGGCCCGCAGCGTTTCTTAGCTCGTTTCATATCAGGCCAATATAATCGCTTGAAGAATCTATCTGCAGCAGTGAAGGCGACCAAAAGCGCCATTAGGATTTTACTAAGAGGGTGGTGACTTGAACCAAAAGTAACTTTTTTTTTGCAAAAAATTGGCTGATTTAAGATCCGTACTGAACAAACTGATGCAACTCAAGCGTATCACAGAGGGAAGCAGAGACTCCAACCGCTGGGTGATGTTTGTGATTTTGCGGCAAAAACAGAATTTCAACGCCATTTCAATCATACAGGGTGCCTCAAAAGCAAGTATACACTTTAAAATTTGAATTACAATCTAATGGCTTATTCATATTTGTCAACTGTCTACAAAAATATTCTATAAACTGCTAGAAACAGATTACCATCCTAATATCTCGTTGAGTTTATTTAGTGACAAGATATTGGACCTCAACGTGGGAACCAACAATTTTGAGACATTTCAGCCACCTTTTGAGGCATTCTCGCACGACACTTTGCAATAAATTTTGTGTAACTAGTCCACATGATATTCTAATTTTTTGTTCCAACTCTTCAAGATTTTGTGGCCGTGTGGAGTAAACTTTACTCTTAAGGAAACCCCAAAGAAAAAAGTCGCATGGGGTTAAGTCAGGGTTAAATTGCTCGCAAAGGGTTAAAGTCGCTCGTTCATCTGACTTAACCCCATGCGACTTTTTTCTTTGGGGTTTCCTTAAGAGTAAAGTTTACTCCACACGGCCACAAAATCTTGAAGAGTTGGAACAAAAAATTAGAGTATCATGTGGACTAGTTACACAAAATTTATTGCAAAGTGTCGGGCGAGAATGCCTCAAAAGGTGGCTGAAATGTCTCAAAATTGTTGGTTCCCACGTTGAGGTCCAATATCTTGTCACTAAATAAACTCAACGAGATATTAGGATGGTAATCTGTTTCTAGCAGTTTATGGAATATTTTTGTAGACAGTTGACAAATATGAATAAGCCATTAGATTGTTGTTCAGATTTTAAAGTGTATACTTACTTTTGAGACATCTTGTATTTCGCAAGTTTTTGAAGCCGCATGAATAACTATGAGAGTAAATTGCTAAAATTCAGAAGTCATTGAAAGAATCGAATTGCCTAGACCCTTCTGCCCCCCTTTATATATACTTTAAGTCAAGTCTAAAACATGTTTAAACGATTGTATGTTTGGGTTAAATCTTCTAAATGACTTTGCTAAAGGGGGCTAAATCCCCTTCAGTCCCTTCTTTTTAATGTTTTCACGTCTTGTTTCAGGTCATAAGCAATAACGAAGTACCGGTACCGATTCTATAGGCTTACATCCCTATTCCGCAACACGTCTGTAAAGGCGTGTTAATACAGTAGGACGAATTATTGCGTCACATTTTTGTACCAGCAGTTGTTGGCCAGCAATTTTGAAAAGATTCGAGAAAACGTCGAACGAGAATTACGTTTGAACGTTATTATTCCTTTTTCCATTATTGCCTGGTGTCTTGTCGTTACGTTATGTTCCAAAAACGTGTTTTGAATAAACCGAATTGGGGGGAGCACAAGCAGTCGTTAGAAGGGGCATGACCCCTGCCCCCCCGTAGCGACGGCACTAGTCCATCCGAGCATTAATTATTTTCTTCAATCGAAAAGCGTTTTGGCTTTGGTACAACAAATGCCAATTAACTTTTTACTACGCGCAAAACAGCAAAGGGAAAACGTTCTTTGACCTACCTTCCTCTGACGCTGCAAATCTCAGCCTGCCCTTGCCCTCTGTGCCCTGCTATAACAGTCAGGACTTTCCTCATCTAGACTTCGTTAACTTAAGTGAGAGACACACAAACACAATGATGAGATTGTGACGTACACTCATAAAAATTGTGCAGTACCGGTACATTAGCTAAGTGTAATACATACTCGTATTGTGATTATTACAAGAAATCTTGGCCAAGAGCTGCGATATGCGCTTTTCAAGATTTTGAGAAAGAAAAATTTGACAAGACAGAAATGTTATTTTGTCAGTATTCGTGATAAATAGCAAACATGTTCCATTTTTATTGGGGGGGTCCTTTACTCTTTGGACCCCCCCAATGCATATTTTTGGGGAGGTCCGGACCCCCCCGACCCCCCCGGGAATCGACGCGCCTGTCCTTCACAGAAAATTGTTCATTTACAGGATCAAAATCGTTCAAGAAAACCAAACCATTTCGGCGACAAATATTGCGAAGAACGCAGCAAGTCGTAACAATTTGCGAAACTCTTTGAGGTGCGTGGCAAAAGCTAAGCATCACTGAAAGAATTGTTTTCAAATTTTTGATATAATGCTGATGACTGCAAAATAAAAGAGTCATGATGAGACCCGGGCCATTATGCAACCACGTCTTCAAAGATCATATTAGGATCACAAACACCTTGCAAATTGATTGAGTGAAAAAAATTTCCGATTTATATAAGAGCATTCCTCTCGTGAAGGAGCAATGATTGGAATATGAGTACCATTGATGCATCCCAGTACTACGGGAAATCCAGCAATTCCATAAAATTCCGATTTGACAGCTTCCTCCTCAGCGCGATTTCTTGGCATTTGATGAACTGTTTAGCTTTTTTTCGCTAAACAGTCGGTGAAAGCTTGCAAAGTATTACTGAACGTCGGTTGCGATACTTTGATGAAATCTTTCAAACAATTTTGAAAACTTCCCAAAGCCAAAGTTTTAATGCTAACAAATACTTTTCCTCGATTGATAGGTCCATTTTTCGGCATCCTTTGATAGTATAGATTTCATCTTTAACAATGTCACAGATTTTGATAATTTCAGCTTTGCTCATTCTAAATTCTATTCGAAAGTTATCCTCGGTGCAAACATCCATTGGGGACTTTTTGACAATATCGTCTTCGTAATATCTTCCATGATGTTCTCTTAAATTTGTGAACAAATAGCGACAAGCGATTTTTGATCACTTGTTCACAATTTCAACGCAAATTGAAAATGAAATGCTAGTGAAAACCGATAAAAATGCACTTAACGAATGGTTTTTGGAATTCGGATTAGTTCCGGAAAAATGACGTAGTTATCGAATATTCGCTATTCGTTATTCGTATAATTTGAGCATGTAATACCAAATAATGCCATTTTCGCTATTTTTCGAATAACGAACATTCGATAAATAACGAAGAGCATGTACTGACCCCCCTGCTCTATATGCATTACACATTTTGATTTCATCGACATACCTGTTTACCGCTGAGATCTCCAACCTCACATGCAAATGGATTTTGAGGGTTACAAAAGTACGAGTAATTCGATGACGTCATCACGGCATCATAAGGATCGTAGTGGCCTAAGAAATTTAAAACTTTTACTTTCAAATCATTTAGATACAAAAACTTAATGCAAATCAAAATCAGAGCATCAGACATTGAATAGAGGGATAGTTTAATTATCAAATCTTGTGGCTTGAAACTATAGAAATTAATTCTAAAATTAAGCCATAACTTGAGTCTCGAGATTGTTAGCCTCAGCTATTTTTTTTCCTTGGAACTAAGCAGTCAAGCGGTTGTAGTGGTTATACAGTCTAAACTCGAAAAAAACTAAACTAAAAAAAAGTGCTCTGCGCTCGCGTAAGGACGCAAAGTGCCTGTCGATACCAAAAATACTGCATTATGTGTTGGAACAAAGCAGCCACACAAAATCATCCAGTTCTACTTTACATTTCAGAACATTGCAAACAAAAAAAAAAAAACTTACCCTGTGCTGGATCACAATCAGATTGATCTAAAACCGGGTCATCGTGCACGTGCCAATTGTGATTCAAAGTCTGAAAAATTGAAAATTTGTCATCAATTCACTGCCGAGCGCAATGAATAACTGAAATATGCCAACTTAGCCCAGTTAAATAAACCAGTGAGCTTATCGCTTTTGAGATTTAGAAATCTTTAGAAAAAAGCAAACATCTAGTCGCACTAAGCATAGGGTGTGAAAAAGCTTAAGATGCTGAAAGAAACAATACTTTAAGCAATACAATAAAGCAGCCGATAAGCATTTCAAAAATACTGCAACGCTGCTGTAGCGCTGAGGTCTGGATAGCCAATTGCTAGTGAGTACTACATAAGCAGTCCGCTGTGGCGCCGTTTGTCTCCCTGAAATTAATTATAACGGGAGCCTTTTAACACTATTCGATCACTTAAAAAGAAGCTTGAACCAAACTTGAAATTTGTGCAAAGTGCCGCAGAATTGAGTTTTAAAAATTGCTGAAAAAGTATTTTATCTGCACAAGAGCGGAAATCCCATCGTCAGCATTATGGTTGCAATTACTGCCGTAGTTGATTGATTTTGAATTTACTTCTAAAGATACTCACATCTACCAAATCGTTGTTGAATAGAGACACAAGAATCGTAGTGACTGACGCAAATCCATCTTCGTAAACAGCTTGTCTCTGCAATTGAAAATCAAAACCATTAACATTTAAACATGGTTTTCTATGCACAATGTATGTTTTTGATCAGTGACATAATTTTTTCAAGAGAATAAAATTGAATTGGTTTTTAAATGAATTAAATTAATCCACGTTATGAATTTTCTTGGGTTTATATTTTGTGTATTTGAAAACCAATTCAATCCTTGTTTGCTCTTGATTCTATCGAAATCTATTTGATTGCAAAAGGTACAGAATGTAATTGTTTTGCGCTCTTGCTTGGCTATAAGCCATACTACGTTCATACTAGTCCGTATGAAAACTATTGCAACCAAAAACGACAGACAATACTCACAAAATCGACAAATCCTGTAACTTGGTCGGAAGTGGTGAACGCAGCTCTTGCAGTTACAACATATCCTGTGTTATCCGCTGGTTCCAGGTCAATTGTGTTGCACTTCCATCTGAAAATTAAAACTATTTATGAAACGAGACTTTTAAAGATATTACACATCATTCGTTTGTGTCATTTTTATAAAAGTTCATTTATTATAGACAGAATTTAAACGAAAAACATTAGGTTTTAGAGTGCATAACTCGAAGTTTGTTCATTGAATTTTATCCAAGCAGCAATAAGTGATAATATCCACGATTTGGAGCAGAAATTCAAAGCACTAATGGTTCAGGCTATTTTTAGCCCAAGGTCTTCCAGTAGGTGCAACCAAATCAATTTTAGAAGAGAAAACACACAAACCTGACGTTTTCAACAGATGCGGAATAGATTACAAAATTAACATGAATAATTGAATACACACCAAACAAAATTCACTTGTACACTGTCTTCCCAGTTTCCAGAGTGCTCAATGGACAATGGGCCAGAGCCAGTTAACGATGCAAGAAGTTCAGTTAAAAATTAGAATCATTAAAAATTAAAAAAAACCACTACAGTCTGTTTCCCCCTAATGGGTTTTAGGGGGAAACAAACTGTAGTGGGTTTTTAAATTTTTAAGAATTTCAATTTTTAACTGAACTTCCTGTATCACCAAACAGAATTCAGAAAACATGCTATAGAAAGAGTAAAAATAAAAGTTTTACTCATTGACCAGCGAGTCATACCTTGCTTTGTTTGATGCTTAAACAAAGCTAAACAGTAAAGGCTCAGTCGCTAGCCTGAAAGCTCAAAATGCACAATTTTCAAGTATAGTCAAAGCATACATAATTGTTTTCATACATAGACTTGAATATAAGTCATTAAGCATGTAAATATGGAATTAATTTCACTGCTTTTACACTTACGTCTTATCGTTTGATTGTGAAAAGATTGGACTAGTATCATATACAAGTTATACACAGAGCTATTTCCACTCATTTTACATTTATCCGTTAGGATGCAAAGAAAGAAAATTTAATTATTTCACTCATACATCCTATGCTTTGCATGGTTTGTTAACGAGTTCCATTTTTAAAAATCAGCTGCATTCTGAACGTCAGTTCGTTACCTTGTTCCTTCATCATCGTCTCTGTGGATAACGATGGATCTGCCAGCACAACTAACCAGCCCAGTGGTGAAGGGAAGATTGTTGTCCCGGACATTCGAAAGGGAAATTTGATTGCTACCTTCTACCGTCCCATACTTTCCAGACAAATCCCCAACTTCGTATTGGTCAAAAGTTAAAGTCTCTGGAGGTGGAGCTGAATATAATCTCTTTTTCAAATATACGCGCAGTGATCATTAAAACCCAACTAAATGACGGATAGTTGTCAGCTTAGTCTGCATAATTACTTTGATGTTTAAGCTTAAGCAAGTAGCGAGGTAAATTAAGACGTAATATCGAAATGTCTAACGAATGACTTAACAATGCCATTAATTGTTTAAGATAACCAAGTAAAAACTCTAACCAAAGACTTAACACGTGTGCGTTTTTAGGGAATAAAAACAAAACAAAACAGTAGAACACTAAATGTCAAACACAGTAAGAAGTCGATTATCTCAAAACATCACGTACTTTCACGGACTCCAAAAGGGTCAAAATGTCCTTCGACTGAAGTGGAACCACACTGTGCGATTCCGAGAGCTTGTGTGTCTATCGGCAACACGTGGATGTGGTAAGTCCGAGCCACATTATTTAGACCGGTAACATCAGAGGTTACCTATTAAAAAAAGAAAATTAAAAAATGTATAATTTACCGAGCATTAAAAATAATGCAATTATTGTCCAAAAGATAGGACAAGAAGCCGCAATTTTGAGTGAGTGCCTGACTGGTGGCAGTTGAGAGTGCCTGACTAGTAGCAACTTGACTCGAAGGCCCTTTTCTTGCCTTTTGGTCAAAGGCAACGTGGAAAATTCAAATAACATTGCTGCTAATGGGTTGGTATATTGTGATATATATCTATAATCAAAACAGGCATTTCGTTCGAAATACAATCATTTAAACAGTCGGTGAGCATTTGTAAATGGCATAATCTTTCATTACAATATCAGAGAATACTGGGTATTTAATTAAGCGTGAGGAAAAATTTGTCGAGTATGTGGCTTACACAACTGCTGTTAGCGGCATGAAACACTACAGGAAATAAATAAGAAGTATTTGGCAGTGGGCACGCAACATTTTCTCTCAAAGTGTTAGTAATTAAGCCATTTTATTTGCAGCGTATGATATTTTTCGCTGTATGATGCCAAATTAATTTTTACGCTGGCTCTCTTAATAACAATAAATTGTTTAATTACAAGTCAACGGCTTTAACACAAACATTGCAGTAATTTAATTGTTATCAAAGTCTGAAATTCGGATTCCTATAAAATATACTTCATTAAAAAATTTAATTAGTTAGAAGTGCTACATCAATAATGCGTCTTAATATGATGCAAAATTGCGTATTTTTGAAAATAAATAGTATTCTTTGTTCTACAGTACACTGAAAATGATGCAGCAAAATATAAACGTCATTCAGAGCCTGTATTACATGAATCAAACAACATTGAACACAACACTATTAAACTACTGCATGACGACAATAATCCAACATCCATTTTTGCTGAACTTTGGACCGATGAAAACAATCGCCTTCAAAGATTGCTCTTTTGAAGTGCATATCATTCAAATACGTAAAAAAATGAGAGCAAACACTAACAAAAAAAATTAGGTGCATTGATTCATGCGTATAAGCCAAACATTTTGTCTACCACACAAACATTAAGGACTTTTTTGGGCGGTTCAGTTTGTAAGTTTTTTGTCAGTCTAAGCTACCACCACAGGTAGACTGCTTGGTCCTTTATGTGATGGGAAATAAGCGCAGAGTCTTTCCCAACAATCCAACGACGCATTATCAGTTCAGGAATAGAACCGCGAACTAGGAATCTCTACCAACTGAGCTATTGTAGAGGAATTACTGCCCAGCCTAGTGAAGTGATAGGATGTCCTACCTTGTTAAATGTGAGACAGGAATCGATTTTTGCTGAAAGCAAAAGAAAGGAACCAAAATTTAGGTCCATTAAAAAGTGGATGCAACAAAAAAATAATAATAATAATAACGGACATGATAACAAAAAATATGTAAAATAATCATAACAAAAAAACAAAACAAAAAAACAAACCTAAACCAACACCGAATGCCCCACATATTTTCCCAACAACCAAACTATGTGTGAGGAAAAAGGAAAAAGTCAACATTACAAAACGAAACAAACATACCACAGCTCGGTCATATTGCGTATCCTGTCGGAATGATATGTAGCCGCTCACAGTACCATCGCTATCGTCTCCCTTCCAGTTATTGTCGGTATTAGTCACAACTGTGCTATGAACCATAGTTATGTTGTTGCAAGCATATCGAGGTGCTGCCGCCATTGGATTGTGCACGACTATGGATCTGAAAAACCGCTGTTTAAGTTTCGGCTATATAAAGGTAGCAAAATGCTGTCATTGTAAAGTTTTGAGTTCTTCGTGATTGTAAAAGTCGAGAAATAGACAGTGATGTTATTTGAGTTTGTGTGTTAACAAGTTCGAAATTCCTATATTGGCTGTAGTAGCAGAGTTGTAAACGGGCAGACTAGTTCAAGCCCGAACCCCGCCCGAACCCGGTCCGAACCCGAAAACTAATTTGAAGCCCAAATCACTCCCGAAAAAACCCGAAAGTTAAGTTTGGTCTGAAAAATTTAGCAATGCTGCCAAGGTATTTTGGTTATATTTTTGTGCACCTAAGGCAAAAAGTACGTCTCAGGCCCGAATTAAGCCCGAAATTTTTGCAACTTTAGGCCCGAACCTGGCCCGAACCCGACCCGAAAAGCCCGGCCCGACTTACAACTCTGGGTAGTAGCGTAGTAACACAATATTTGCGATTTTCTTCATCTTATACATGAATCAACACTAAACAATGATCAGTAAATACAGTACCAAGTCAAACGACGCCCTATCACCATTTGCCGTTTTATGTACATACAGAAGATCTAATACGGCATAATATTTTTGTTTTCAAACTACTTTTTGAAAGCAAAACAAAAGACAGAAGGAACAAAAACTCCCCTCGAACACTGGCTATTTTTTGAGAACAAACTAATATACTGTATAATACCTCTCATGAAATTAGCAACTATAGAGAGATTCAAACTTTTTTCCTTGAGAGTTTCCATCCTAGAATTTCTCACCTTCCCACAATGGTCAATGAACCTGACAGTGGTAGGAAAGAATCGGTAAAGAAAAACTTATTCGACTGACGAAGTTGGGTACCAAGGTCAAGACCTTCGTGTCTTAAAGACAAATCACCGATCTCGCACTGGAAGGGATTGGACGGAGAGCACGCGGTCGAATAAACTGGCGAATCCGCAAGCTAAAAAAATTTTAGACTACAATTTGAGATTTTAATTCGCCGAAAAATATTTTTTGTGCTCCAATACAGACAAAAATTTGAAACTTAAATTTTGGCATTTTTCGGATTTTTTTTGGACAAGAAACACAAATATAAATCAAAACGCAGACAATTTTCATACACAGGTGTTTACAGTTTACACTCACTGGCGGAATTCGCAACCGCATAGTATCGAATCTTTTATCTTGAGAGTTTGAGTTCAATTCTTTACCATTACGCCAACCGCAAGTGTGTATTTGTCAGAACTTTGATACGCTATGAAACTTGGTTGCGCCAATGCGCCATAGTAATCTCTTCTCACAGCCTACCACTAGAAAAATGAATAAACAAGCAAACAATAAAACAAGCAATGTTGCCCTGACGAGTAAAACAGCAGTATTTTGGAATGCATTAAATATAACAATCTTTTAACCGCTGCGGTAACAGCATTGCAGCATTTCCGGGTTTTGAATGTAAAGTAGATTTGAAAAGCTAACAAATTAGTTTGCCGCTTTGTGCAATTTCCACATGTTTGAATCAGGCACACAATAACCAAACTTTCAAAGTTTATCTTTCAAATCTAACTTAGATGTTATTACGCGCTATTTAAATAGCTTGCATCATGGCCTACTTGAAAGCAGGGTTGGATCCATTCATTTTTTTTTAATTTTTAAATTCAAATTCATTGACTTTAAAAAAACTACTTTCAAACTCAAATTGATTGACTTTGAAAAAACTAAATTCAAATTCATCAATAACTCGTTAGCGCATTCAAATTCAAAATTCAAATTCAATCCAACCCCACTTTTCACAGCAAAGATTCAAAAAGGATTTTGCAGTTCGCACCTAGCAAGGCACAGTCTGGCAGTCGCAGATGTGTTTTACCTCATCACAGGTGCAGAATAAACCAACAACTCAAGGCGCTTGAGTCCAGGATTGGATGCAGTGCCGTCGCCAAAGCAAACGAAGTGAAAGGGCACCAGCCAAAAATGGGGGGGAAGGTACTAAAATTTGCTTATAAAACCTGATCTCCAGATCTTGTACGGCTACAATTATGTGCAATTTTAAAATAAGGCCGGCAGCGTTTCTTAGCTCGTTTCGTCTATGGCCAATAATCGCTTGAAAAATTTATCTACAGCAGTGAATACTACCAGACGTTTGACCAGGATTTTGCTAAGAAAGGTGAACCAAAAGTAATTTTTTTTACACAAAAACTGCCTGATTTAGCCCCCGCGCTGAACAAACTGGTGCAACTCATGCGTGTCACAGACGGACAAAGATACTAAATATCAAGTGAATGTGGATAGGGCCTGAGGGCGGATTCCCCAGCCGCTAGGCGATTTTTAAGCAAAAAAAAAATAGCGGCTTTAACGCCATTTTAATCATACTTCGCACTTTTAGAAGCCATATGAATAACTAAATAGCTAAAATTCAAAAATCATTTCAAAAAACTGAATTGCTTTTCACTTTCAGCCCCCCCTTACTCTAGGTCATGTCTAAAATACGTTTAAACGCTTGTATTTTGAGATTAAATTTTGGAAGTGACTTTGCAGATAGGGGCTTAACACTAGTTGCGCCACTAACTGTGACCTCAAAATCTCGAGTGTGCTCTAAAAATCAAAACAGCTAGTCTTTGAAAAAAAGTTTTCACGCATTGTTTCATTTCATAATCACTAACGAGGTGCCGATAGTGATTCTGCAGGCTTACATGTCTCTGACGCGACGCATCCGTAAAGGCGTGTCAATAAGACGGAATACTGCCTCAGATTAATGTACGGCAGTTGGTTGCCTGCAATTTCGCGAAGAACCGAAGAAACATGAAAGAAGAATCATGTTTAAAAGTAATTATTTCTTTTTCCATTATTGTCTGTTATCTGGTCGTTGCTTGACGTTACAAAAGCAGTATTTTTAGTAAACCAAAATGGGGGCACAAGCGGCCGTTAGGAGGGTACGGCCCCCCTGCCCCCCCTCCCTTCACGACGGCATCGGTAGGATCCAGTAATTTTGTTTTTGATTTTTAAATTCAAATTCCAATTCATGGACTTTGAAAAAACTAAATTCAAATTCATTGATTTTGCAAAAGTCGAATTCAAATTCAAATTCATCAATAATTCTTGAGCGGATTCAAATTCAAAATTCACATTCCATCCAACCCTACTTAAAAGTAGGCCATGCTTGCATGCACATTTGCTTTTAGAGAAACAAAGTTATTCCAGCTGCTCAGTGCTTACTCCTAATCTTCAATCGTCAATTTGTAGCTCAACAGGCTTAGTGCAATCCAGCTCTTGCTTAAAGTTACAAATTCCAGCCACAAACCCTGGGAAAAGTTGGTGATTATTTTAATACCACAAGTTGGGGACTATTTCAATACCACTATTTCAATACCAAGTAGTCCACCAAGTGGTGGACGCCCTATCCGTATCACGGCAGTGTCAGCGACCATTGAAAGGGTACCCATCGGTCATCTCTTGTGTCCAATTGTGTGGGCAACAGCGCGCATTGTAGCTCATTACTCGGAAAGCGTATTGTTCAGGCTTGTTGTCAGTGCTTCAAAAAAGCAATTACCAATTGGTTACAACTTTACAACGTACCGAAGCAGGATCATAATGCGGACCAGCACTGGCACAATCCTGATTAACTGGGTATTCATGAACATGGAAATTATGATTCATCGTTTCTTCGCCGCTCTAGAAGAAAATTTTATTAAAAATATTTTTTCTTTTGACATCAAGATATTAAAAAACAGGATCTAAGTTAACAAGCCAGCGCACTTGCCTGTGGAACTGGAGGTGGTCAGGGGTGTGATTGCGAAACCGGTCACAGTGCTAGTAAAAAGTGCTTTGCAAATACCATTGCAGTCTAGGGCCCAGGGTCAACACAAGAAAAATCTATTCCTAAAGTCATAACACCCCTTATTGCGGTCCACTACTCAAGTCATCAACATATTATTAAATTAACGTGGGAGAAAGTTATAACTCGAAGCAAAAGTTTTCACTGTTTTAAGTGCACCAAGTTTTTGCCCAACAAATTTTCCTCTTTTGCAAAATAAAACAAAACAGCACCGCAGTTTCACGGATGTAATGTCCAATTTTCTGGTAGGTTCTGGTTTTCAATGTCTTTTTTCTTTCGCATTTGGTCCTTTTTCAAACAACGAACCGAAAAAGATCAAAAAACTAGACACGAAAACAAGGTAAATAGCTTCTAAAGTAATAGAACTCAATCATAAAGTCACGAGCTGGTTCGGCCACTGGCAATCAAAAAAAATAACTGCAGTCAGAAAAAAAAACTTTTAAGTAACTTACCAAATTGGCCAGCTCTCCAAACACAGTTGTGTCGGTTCTAGGTTTGCCAGATTCTTGTCGAAACAACATAAAACCGTATGCAGGGTGGGTGAACCTCACAATAGCAGTGGTAACGGTAGAAGGATAATCAATGCTAGCACAAACCCATCTGAAAAACATTCCATTTGTGATAGCAATGTCTAAAGCTAAAAATCCAAAAACAAACTTCAATATAGACAGCATGGTGAGAAAGTTTTAACATAGAGGAAAATAGGGCTTTTTACCCTATTATTTGCAAAGTATCCTTAAACAGGCATTTTTCCTTGGAAACAAAAAAGGTTATGCTATTTGTCTCATACAATTTTGACTTTATCGTTTAGCAATGCAAACTCGACCGAATATTATTCGAATATTGTCCATGATTTGAATATGGGATTTGAAATAGACTATTTATAACATGTTTAAGGTGAATTTACACAGTATGCATTTTTCGTCTATTTTCGTTCGTTTTTTTTACGTGTTTGCTTGTTTATGGAAAAGTATGCACTTTTTCGTTCACATTTTTATAAGTCCATATCTGCACTAAGTAGACTGACAAATAATGATCAAAATTTTGGTTGATAACAAAGAGAACAGTATTTCAAAATAGGGCCGTACGTACCCGTTTACAAAAAAGGTTTTCAGAAAGCTCTTGTCCAGTATGTAACAGTCTGGTAAGTGCGGTTATGGACATATAAAAATGGGAACGAAAAAGAACATAATTTTTCATGGAGAAGAAAAAACGTGCAAAAACGGACGCAAAGCAGATATTGCGTAAACTCACCTTCGATATTTCCTGTAACTGAAAATGGACTTTAGAGTTAAGATAATCAAGTAAGGGCTTGCACACTAGCATTAGTATATTTGTGATAAGACAACCTATTTGTTTAAGTCTCAAAAATAACATTACTTCAACTTAGGCCATGAAGGTAATATCATAATACTGTATATTAATATTTGGTTTTGAATAGGCAATGATGTTTCACAGAATCGAAGCTTCGTTTATTGAAACGGAAATGGTTCATGAAGTTTTGTTCTGGTTTTCTTCTTGCATTCTTAATCGCAAATCAAAGATTAAATGGTGTTATGTTTTCATGAACATGTTCAAATTGTGCGTGTTTATGTTTCGTATTAGAATAAATATTTAAAGAAAAAAACATAGTCACGCAATCAAAAATTTAATAAAAAATAAAATCACTATATATAATAAAATCACTAACTTTATAATGTAGATATGATCAATCAATCAATCATATTTTATTTTGTCACAAAATTAAAACAGTAATTCACGAGAGGATCGGTTATTATTTTTATACGTGTGGACTAGGAGGGCTGCGAAGTGACCTGCCGGTCTTCGAGTCAAGCAGCCACCTAAATGATGAAATGATGATGAAATACAATACAACTAAGTGATGAAATACAATATTTAAAACAGCTAGCAAATTTAAGAGTAAATAAGATGTCAATGTATCATAATAATAATAAGCAAATTAAGTTTAAAAACTAAACAAAAGGCTTTTGTCTTTATTACCTTTATCTTTATTGAATGTGTCTTTAATTAATCTTTAGTGAATTATCATAAAATCACTCAGCAAGATATCTACCTGTCGCTGTTGGGGTAATGTATCACTATGGATCTGCCTACGACACTCTGAACACCAAACAAGGGAAGGTTCCAATCAACAAACGAACCTTGAACGGAGTCATTGCTCAGAGGACCGTATTTGCCGCTTAGATCACCTGCAAAAAAAGGATAACTAAACCTTGGGCATGCGAAAAATGCACATCTGTTTTAGTAGGATTATATGACCACAGCTTCATTTGCATAAAACCAAAAAAATGCCAGCTATTAAGGTCTACACGATTCTATCTCTTCCGCTTCCATAGCTTACTTAAGTTATATTTACCGGTACCAATCTTGATGGCTTGTTTAAAGAATTTTTACGGAAAACATGTCCTTGACCAAGCAATTTAGCGGAGGGTTATTACAATTATCGAAACGCCATTACAAGGCAAAAATAGACTGCAAGATGGTCACTAAAATTTCTTACCGATTTCGTATTGATCTCCAGTGCCGGTGCCAGCAGCTGGACTATTGTCAATGTTGACTCCGTACGGGTTAAAATGACCGCCGACATTTGGTCCGCTGCATCTTTGCTCACTAGCATCAAGACGCTGGGGTACCGGGAACTTATGCACATGGTAGCCGGCAGGAACATTAGACTAAACAAATAGCAGTTGTTTCTAAGTCAAAGTCCATTGGCTCAGTAAATGAATGCAATATTTACCCAATTCGTGGCCGATTAGATAAAGCGTCTGCTACTAAAATGACAGACTCGGGTTCGATTCCCGGTTGAGTTAAACAAAAGACTATAAAAATTAGTATTCACATCTTTCCCATTTGACGTTCAGCCATTAAAAAGAACAGTGTGAAGCCTCCACCGTGTGTGGTAGACAAGTGGACATTTAGAAACTTGGCTCAAAGAGTCAAAGGTCCCTTTGCTGTCTCCTGGCTAAGGCAACTTGATGAATAAATATGTTATTACAATTACAATTATGTAAGAAAATGCAGTATATGTTAGAAACATAATTGTTCAGTTTAGTACTTTCTTACATGCTAAGCAACGCGGCAATGCAAGCATTAAATACACTACAGTAATTACTCAATAGATTATGATTAAAAAAATAACAATGAAGAGAAAATTGAACAACCAACATCGTAAACAAACATACAAAAAGACCGATCACACAAAATAGATTAATATCGTAGATATTGCAGAACAAGATCAACAAAAAACTGTTTAAGTGACTCCTGCTTCCTATTCATGCCAATCCAAGCGTAAGGTCATTTGCGTTAAATTATATTGCTAGAACAGAATTCATTATCTCAGGTAGATTTACAACAGCCAAGAATAATATAAAATAAATAAAACGTACCCCAAGTCCAGACACGCTAAAATTCGTCCAAGTTGAATCGAACGGAGACGATTGAGACATAGTGAAATAGCCTCTGACATTCTCCCAGGCTACTTCTGCTGTCACCGTCTTGCTTTCAACTTGATCCAAATAAGCGCAAGCGTGCATGTCATTTGCTCTGTCTATAACCCCCACAGTGCTGCCCAAGTTGGGAACAGAGAAGTTTGAAACGAACATAGCCGATTGTTTGCCTGGCAGTAAAAGATCGCTGTTTTCTCGTGACACAAAAGTAAATGTTTGTTTGTTTGTTATAAACATACAGTAAATGAGTACGACAAAGAATATTTACCAAATGCATAGTATCAACAATTATGTTACACAACAATTCCGTGTAGCTTGCGTGTTGCACCAAGACAAAAAATCGTGCTTGTTTTAGTTGCTTGGTAAAAAGTGTAACCCATACCATACCTGGACATAACCTATACTTAAGTGTACCCATACATAACCAATAACAAAGACACCTGGAGTAAGATAGGCCTACTAAAATAATTACGATGACGATGAGTATGGGGACGTGTGTTATCCATTCCACTCGATTGCTTATTTAGAACTGCAATTTTTAATGGTCCAAAAATATTGGTAATAGGCATAAAAACGTTACAGCCACCTTAGTTTCCTTTCCAGTTCTCCCACCACTTATTTTCCACAAATACTAAGCGTTTGGCAGGAATGCAACCAGCAGGAGTAAACACAACAATTTGTTCAAGTACACCAACCGAGAGTTACAAGCTTATTTTTACAATATCGTTTTTAAAGCAGCCAATACCGCAGCATACTTGTATAGATGATAACAAAGCATGCCCATCGTGCGTAAAAATGCAAAACTGTTTTACCTGTCGCTGTAGCAGAATTTCCTACTGGCAGAGAGGCTACGGACTGCCTGCCGCTAAGACCAAGGCAGCGACTCGAAAAATCATTGTCGTTAATATCGCCACTCTGATAGCTATAAAAAGTCACCCGTGTGGTTTCAGTTTCGTTTCCAACTGGTGTCGAATATGCAAGATTGGACAAGATCAAGAATCCAGGAGAATTAGTGATACCTCTGAAAATTCACAAAAACAGCAATATTATGTCAAGTTTGTGTAAAACAATAGCAACTGGAAGCAGAAAAAAGACCTTTTATTATTTGATAATAACAGCAAAATCTGGAAATGTTTTTGAAAATATTGCCTTTCGTGGCTGTTGTGTATATACTTGCCCGAAACGTCAGAGTGAATAGGCTTATCACTACCTCCAAAACTTACTTCTTTTAGAGTGGCGATATCAATGTTTATTCGTGTCTCAATCAATGTTTATGCATATGGTGAAACACCCATGCAGACATCCTGCATGTCTTAAAGTATATCGTTTTGTTGCTTCTAAGTTTTTCTTGACCCCTGTTTTTATATGTGATGTTTTTAATGGACGCGAGGTCATGAAATAAACCAACTGAACTGAACTGAGCTGACGACAGTTAAAAATCGTAACGGGTCAAAACACAAAAAATGGTAAATCAAATTAAAAGCGAAAAACTAATTCAGAAATCACATCTGCACATTAATAGCTTTCACTTATCAGTAGCTTCGTGCAAAGAATAACGAAAACTGATTGCAATAAATCGAATAAAAGATGTGGGTTTTCGATCAAAATTGATTTCATCGCACCAGAGCAGAACTTTTTTTTGACACTGACGCAGTTTTCAACAATTAAAAATACCACAAACTAAAAAACTTCTGGCTACGTAAAACTCAATGCATTGTTGTCAGTAACGATAATGTTAGCTCCAAGCTGCTGATAAGTGTTAATGTGTTTCTTCGTCCTTTCGCGGTTTATTCTTGAGTATTCCAATTTACGCTGGGCTCATGTGTTAAACGTTGCTAAAGGAACAGCGATCGTATTCGTTAAAGAGTTGCTTCGACCACATCAAGTGGCTAGATCTTTTCTCCAGAGCTAAGAGTAACTGCGGATGCGAAAGCACGTTTGCAGTGCTTAGAGCGCTGGCAAGTGGCAACGATAAATTAACTATTTACATTGCTCACTCCCCGCAACCCTCACGGAAAAGCGGGCAATGAAGAAAGAAGAAAGAAGACATTGCTCACTGCTCAGAGCAGCTGTGGATACATGACATGTGTCTGCAGTGCTTTTGTGTACTTCAACTAACCCCGCAAAACTCGACCACTTTCATACTTTCCGCAAATCAAAACTAAGAAAAATCCACAAAAAATGATAAAATTGACACGTATCCGCCCAGCGTTGACTACAAACTGTAGCCGAGAAAGCTATTCTACAGCAAGACCAGTAGCGTAGCCAGGGGGGGGGGGGGCGATGGCCTCCCCAATGGCCTAAAAAGTATGCAAAAAAAGCACGTTTTTAGTGCTTTTGAGGCCAATTTTTGCTCCAAAAATAAAAACAGCCTCCCCCCAACGGGATCGGGGAGCAGAAATTGTTAGGGACTTGCTGTTATTTGTTCTGGAGCGCACCCAAAGTTGCTCAGGAGAAGTGACTGAATTTTGGTTGAGACCCTTTTTTTTTCAAATTTTGGCCGGAAAAACCGTTTCTATTATGGTGAAGGCCTTTTTTTTAGATCAACTGATTTTGACAAAAAAACCGCTTCAATCTGATTCAATAGTGATGAAAATTTGGGTCAAGTTCGTTTACTGTAGTTTTCACCTCTCAAAAAAGCCCATACCTTTGCGAAATCCTGGCTGCGCGCCTGTACAAGACACAGTTGAAAATCGAATTCATTTGGTTGATGGAATATTATGCAGGCCGCTCTGGCAATAACAAATCTGCATAGACAATGTACAGTAGCCTACATACAACAATGCAAATTTTCCAAAAGAAACAGTAATTTCCAATAGTGCAAGCTTTGCGTGACAGACATGCGATCATGCATGCTATTCACATGATTGATTGGTACGTGATACTCTTTGATAACTTGCAACAATAGATTGCAGTCAAAGGTTTTAAAAGCGTGAAAGATTGTTTTTTAGATTCGCTCTTCAAGGCGAGACTGGCCAACTTTTGCGAAATTAAACATCACATTGTATTTAGACGGCCATCAAGTACGGAAAAAGTGATAATTAGACTTGCAAAAATGGTGCGTGCGGAAAAAAAAAATTAGTAGGAAGCACTTCATTTTTTAATCTTGATACCTCTGTAGGCCTATTTCATTAGGTAATTTGGTCCGAAACGTGACGCCTCTCCAAATTTTAATCTTTTTAAAGTGCTTTCCAAATTTTTTGAGGACTTGAGTTTCAAAATGTTAGTTTTAACACGCTTGCAAATTTATTTATTTATATTTTTCAAAATTTATGAACATTGTACTTCAATGAGAAAATCAACGAATAAAAATTAACAGTACAGGGCATTTTTAATGCACACTTTCGGAGTCGAGTAAAGTCATGATTTTCAGTTTTATAACTTTATGTCTCAATAATCTTGTCTTAATGTTAAAGAAACACTTTAGAGAAATCTATTTTACATAAAAAGTTTGCTGATATCGTTGATGCTTCTTAAAACAACTCATGATTAGCTCTTCTAATAATCGTAAACAACCTGTGATTTTAGACTAAAGTCTTATCAGGAATCAGAATGATATTTTCAGGGTATGGTGTGCAACACTCTACAGTACATGTTGCATTAAAGTAGATCATTGAAAGGTTAAAGAGTTTAGTCAGGCTTTAAAACTACTTCATTGCTTGATTGTTCATCTCACTTTAAAGTGATTGCTGCAAAAGTTATTATCTTTAAATAAATTTCTTTTTTGGCAGTAGCATTATATCATTGCTTTTGCGAATAAACACATTAAAAAAAAAGAAAATTATACAAATTTGGATCAATTCTGTCACGAGTTTCGAAAATGTATCTTAGTCGTTTTTTGCAGTTTAATAAGCTAAAGACAATTTTTTTTTATGGTCAAAAATACGAAAATTAGTGAAAGAATCATACGTTTTTTATGTTTTTTTTTTGTTATGAACCGCCACTTGTTTACCATTTATGGTGCCGGTAAAACCTTCACACCGTCTTTTTTTTCGACCGCTGACAGTCAAGCAGAAAAGACGTAAATGCTTAAATTTCACTTTTTTTATTTAACCCGACTTTGAAATAATGTTTTTCATTTAGTTTCAAAAACAGATTCTACTTGGTTCTCTAAAACTGATGTACAAGCAGCACTGTGTCAATTGATGTAAAAAAAAAACCAAGTAGCAAGTATGCTACCTTTGCGCTTTGGTTTTGCACATACAACATCAGTATAGATAATGAGTTTTACAACACGTATGTGTCGCAAAAGACACGATGTGACCTATGAAATCACAAATACTCATTTCGAATGTGGTCAACAAGAACAGCGCCATAAAAATGCCATCTTGATGTTAATATCGGCTTTCAATAGCATCATCAAAATCGTGTTAAGTAGGATGGTTATTTTCAGATTTTTTGGTGCACAAGTAAAAGTCTTTCGTTGGGCAACAAAAAATCAACTCTTTATAATATTTTTGCGCTGAAGCTTGTAACGACTGGGTGGGGCTATTTCCACGTATTTTGTATAGGAAAAGTGCGCCAGTTTTTAACAAAAGATCTTTCTGCATCATTGCAGAGGAAGCGAGTCTCTAACAACACTATAGGTGCGATATGGTTCTTGCTACGAGAATTAAGCTTGATTTTAGACCTCCGGCCAAAATACAAATGAATATATCACTAGTAGCAGATTAACAGGCCTGTGTTTGAAAACTAAATCAATTGCCAACGCTAGTGGAAACGCCAAGTAACCTACTGCACACTTAATCATGGTACCAGGTAATAAAGAAGGAAATGAAAGTAAATTAAACCATCACTAAAAAAGACTTGACTTCCAATTACCAACCGGTATCCCATAAGAAATCACTGCAGTCAAGCGGTACAAAGCGTGTAGCAAATATTAATCAAATATCACTAAAACTACTTGAAAATATCGCTTTTTAGGCCAAGGCTATCGCTTTATCACAACGTAAAGTTTTGCAAGCCAAATTTGCAAAAAAAAAATGTGAAAACAATAATTCATTGAAGGAAATAGAAACTTCTCAAGACATCCAGCAGTTAAGACCTAATTCGTGCACCAAATGTGGACAATATATCAGTGACAACGTACTATAATTGGTACTAATCTCCATTTTATCCTCAAAACGGCACAATATTAAGAAAGTTAGAATTAACAGCAAATATAGAAGAATTTTTGCCGCGCTGTGTAGTTAATTGAAGGTACACATAAAGCGATTCAGCGTGTTTCCGGTGTCATCAAAATGACATCATTAGTCAAAAATAAGTGAAACTTAAAAACGTGCTGACCATTGATCTCAATCAAATTCAAATTGAAGATACGCGCACCGCTAAAGTAAAAGCTGCCTTCTGTTCTCTGTGCTGTGCATTTAGTCTTTGAGTGCTCTAAAATGAGTAACCGAACGCCCTCCCCCCAATATTTTCCAGCATATCGCTTAGGTGTTGTTTGGATGTACTATATACTCTTATAGAGAGCAGGATAGTTCCCAACTATACTTCAAAAATTTTGGTCTGCTGAATTCAGTTGAACGGCGTTTACGCGTGCTGACTACAATCACTGATTTGACTGGTGCAACGATTTCAATGTGGCATTCTTGTTGTTTTTTTATTGAGAAACGAGATTTGTGTCATTTTCGCCGTTCATTCTGACTGAATTTTGAAAGCATCAAAACTTTAAATACGCTTTGACGCTTGCCCGGCGCCACGGGAAGGCATTTCGGGGCAGTACCCCCCGAATCACTGCTTGTGCCCCCGAAATAAGCACCCCCTAGCGAGGATTATGCCCCAAAAGAAAGCAAAAGGCCCGGTTCTACTGGAGTGCATTTTGGGGCCTGTGATTCACAAAATACTGCTTGTGCCCCCCCCCCTAAGCGTGAATAAAGTCTCGCCCCAGGCCAAAAAACAAGAGTGAACGCCAAAACGAAGCCTACGATTTCGCGTCGAAGACTTTTTTTTCTTTTTTGGTCTTCATCCCTGAATTTTTGGGCAAAAACCGAGATCCACACCATAAGATTCCGTCGCACCCCGCCAGGCTATGAACGTGCTACCCCGAGCGAGAATTGTGTCCCGAAAGGAGGCAAAAGCCGCCCGTATCCACGGGGCGTAATTTGGGATGAAGACCTTTGTTGTTTGGTCTTCACTCTCGAATTTGAACAAAAAATTTATCTGTTTCCCCACAAATATTTTCTCTACCCCCCTCCCCAGTCACGCTACTCCGGCACCGGGCCTGCTTTGACGTTGGGAATAACCGCGCAAAAATCATTTATCGTATTTTTTTCCTTCCTTCCTAAAGAACTCTTTACCCCTTCTGTTCAACATCTGCGTGCATTTCGTTTTTTTCTCGATTTACAATGAAAAAATAAAGATAAAGGCAGATTGAGGTAGTCTGTAACTATTACGATATTTATATAGCTTTAGAGCGATCTCAATACAGGACCGTTTGTCTTCAGAAGGCAAAAAAGACGCCATTAACTAGTTATTATGGCTACTGAATGTAATGTCAAGTACTATTGTGTATGCAGCTATGAGAGTATAGTTATCTTCTCATAACCGCTCCTTATCCGAATTACTTGCGTGTTTAAAGAATACATTGCAAATACGTCACAAAGAAAGTTAACGCGAGGAAAACAAAGGTGCCTATTTTCATACTTAAAATAGGGAAAGTGCAAAAATTTTAAATTGCAAGGGTAAACAACCTTTACGTATCGACATAAATGTACTTTTTTCCCAACTTTCTATCCGCTCGCAAATAGTCTTCTTTTGACAATGACTGCCCAGTAAGTTTATCACGAAAAGCAAATAATGCGGCCATCTCTAGATTAACACAAATTTTGAGTACGAGTCCATAATCTGTACAATATTTTTTTAAGAAAAGGTAATTTAAAAAATATAATCTTTATAGTTTGAACTGCAAACCTACCTCCCAGCTTTAATGATCTTCAAAACTGCTCACTATACAGTACTCTTTTTTGCATGTATAATAGTACGCTTTCCTGGCGCTTTTTTTTGATTACAAATTAACTCGATTCTTTTTTTTTCGAGAACAAACATCAAAAACAAAATATGGTATTGTAAAGGGTCTACTGATGTTGAAATAGGTACTGAATTCAACTTAACAAAATTGCAATACTTTGCAACAAACCACCTTATCCAAACTTCGCCGACTATGGGCCCAATGAAAGTTGCTTTTTGCGAAACGACGTCGGTGTCCACTGGAAGAACAGTGGCGCAGAGACGAGTATCTGACGATTCTGATGTTATCAACAATCCTCGGTTGAAAATTTCATTTGCGGATAAGTCAGTAACTTCGACGGGATTAGGGTTCGTAATCGAAAGATCTAGAAAGTAAAAAATGAAATAACATGATAACCTGACGATATAGAAGCAGTTTTGAGCTTCGATTATATTGTGTATTATACGTCGAAGTGTATGCCGGTGATTACGCAGAGCCCCTAGGACAATAAAATAGCGGCTGGACTGAACACGGAAACGTCGTAGCAGTTGCGCGTACGACAGTGTGCGACAGCGTCCGATTTGACCATCTAGAAATCAAACCCCAGGCCTCTCGTTCCAAAGGCAACCTTCTAACCGTTCAACCAACTGAAACAACGCATGAGTGTACAAAAAGTCAGTAAAAACATAGAATTCTTATCAACCCGCCTGCCAGGGGTTATGTGCGAACAAAACCAAAGCTTATCTTTCATGCTTGGCTTACTCAATACACTCATCCAAAAGAATTAAAAGATTAGGAGAGTTTATTCCCGGGAATATCAAAAGTAAACTAATGCCGTAACTACTCAAAAACGCAAAATACGTGACATTGAGAGCCAACAAGACCACGCGATCAGGGTACCTGTAAAATGGCGCTTTAGCCGGAATTGCTTAGTCTATACTTGGTGTAAAATCATACGTGTAGCAGCTTATTATTTGTTTGTTTTAACCACCTGTCGTTTATACACCGGCATGACAGCATACTATCTAAACGGCAGATGCTACAATGGGCAAGCTGCTAGCTGGCAATTTTAAGCAGGTCTTATTCCTTTCAGCCCACTTGCCTACAATAAACCAAACAGCAAAATTTGTGGTTTCGGTTTTACATCTTAATCTTCGTTTGCTCTCACGAGTAAAAATGACAGCGGATAGAAGCAAAATCCGACTTACTAGTTAATGGCCTCCGAGTGCTTCCAAGATTTGCGCAGACATCGGCAGCATTATTTAATTGCCTGCAACGAAAAGAGAATTTGATTAAGCATTTACAAGTAGCAGAATAGTCAAGTCTCTTTGTGTTTTTACATTTGGTTATTAAGGGAAGTTGCTCTATACTTCATTTTTCTATCACGCACCTAAATCTTGAACCAGTAAGTATGCAAAAAGCGTGAAGTAAAAAAAAGGAGTTGTTTTGTTTTTCTACTCTTGGATTTCTGGGCTTCAGAAAAGATAAGATAATATTGAGCATAGCGACCGGGATTTTAAAACCAGAAACAATGCAATTTTGCAACGTTTTCATTTCTGATGCCAGTTATCAAAATCAACGTTCTGCAGTTTTCAGCTGCCAATGACATATCGGAATTCCAAAACTCAACTACAAAACTGAGGTACTTTATCTTTCAAGAAACCCTGATCAGTGCGTTTACAAGTGAATGGAGCGACGCTGAAGCAGGTAGAGAAGTTCAAGTATCTTGGGGTTGCATTTACGAGTGACGGAAGGCAAGACGAAGAACTCGATACCCGAATAGGCAAGGCTAGTGCAGTAATGCGAGCTTTGCACTACTCGGTTGTCTTGAAACGAGAATTGTCGAAAAAGGCAAAACTCTCAATTTTCAAAACAGTTTTTGTCCCCATTCTCACTTATGGTCATGAATCTTGGGTAATAACCGAAAGAATGCGATCACAAGTGCAAGCGTCCGCAATGAGGTTTTTACGAAGAATCGAAGGAGTTACACTGTTTAACAAGGTGCGTAGCTCTGAAATTCGAAAATCTCTTAACATCGAGCCGTTACTTCTCCGAATTGAAAGATCTCAGCTTAGATGGTTTCGCCATGTAAGCAAAATGTCTCAGGAAAGACTCCCCAAACAAGCTTTACATGCCAAAGCAAATGGGAAAAGACCAGTCGGACGACCTAGACCTAGATGAACCGATTACATTGAGGATCTTGGATAGAATCGCTTGGGACTTCGCCCAAGCGAAATGATGGAGGTGATGGAAGACCGTGAGGTGTGGCGGCTCAATCTTGAGCTACTGCCCCCGCAACCCTCACGGAAAAACGGGCAATGAAGAAAGAAGAAGAAGAACTACAAAAACCAGAACGTCAAAACTTATTTGTAACCTTAGATTGGAAAATTTTCTCCCCAAACAAAACAACGCAAACAAATCATTAGCAAAAATTCTTACCCAAATATAGCAGGCAAAGTTGTTATGGAAAAATTTGTAAACTCAGTCAAGTTTGCTCCTTCGATACTGACGGTGACCATCATGTTGTTGCCATTCGGTTCGAAATTCACGGCGCCTTTGTATCCAGCGATATCAATTGTTGCTCGATATGTCTGTCCAAACACGCCTTGCATCACTGAAAATCAAAAGATGTTTGGCATCGATTAATAAGTTTATTACCGTAATGTACGGAGGCTAATTGTCCTCCGACCCATTTCATTCGCCAAAAACAACTTCATCGAGTTATTTTTCACATGTTGATCAAATTGAAAAAAGAATTAATTTTTGTCAACAAAAACAAAATTGTAATACAAAGCTACCCAAAGTGCGGCCCACAAAACAACTTTTTGTAGCCCGCGACTGGTCTCGAGATTTACTCTAAGTTTTTTTCGATTCTTGGAAGTTTTTCAGCAGAAAATTTAGTTGTTAAATTTGTCGGCGCTGGTTCTTTCAAATATTAATTTTAAATAATTTTACGTGAATGTTATTCGGTCAATAACGCCATTACGATTACATCAGAAAACAGTAAATTTGCCGTACGATGGCCTTTACATCAGTTGCGATGTAGCTGTTTTTGTTTCATTACTTGTATTTTTATCACCGTGCCGTTTGCATTTCTAAAGAAGGGTCACTGCAACTGAATAGAGCTTTCCTCATATTTCGTCCACGATGAGTTCAGCAGTGCACCCATTAGGAAACAGCCGTGGCGGGGACTGAAGCTTCCCTCTTAGCCAAGCACTTCCAAAAATTGTAAAAAAATTTAAGATTCAAAAACTCCAAATATACTAAAATAGTCTTTAAACATGTTTTAGACCCGAGCTAGTTTTAGACCATAGAGAAGAGCTGGTTCCAATCAATCACATGCGCCTACATGGTACACTTTCTAAAATTGAAACGTAGCATCATTTATATCTTGAAAGTTTCAGAAACGTATTAACAGCAAACGCTATCCGCTTACGATTATAGAAATAAAAAAAATGAAAAAAGATAAAATTACAGTAAGTTCCATAACGTTTTGTTGACGTAGTTAACTTCATTTTTAATTAGACTACTAATTATTGGATAGCGTAAATTAGTTCCGTTTTTGAAACTTCGAAGAAAATTTAAAATCACTGCAAACATAACAGGACTATTTTAGTTTACTGTAAATGAGGAAACACATGCACAGTAACTTACCGAAAATAGACCATAGCACAACTACTCGCATCATTTTGAAAATTTAACGTAGTTACAAAGAAATTTACAAAACCAACTTTCTTTGCCTGAATTACATCACTTTATTGTACATTTGTAATAGCATAAGCGTAGTCTGGGGGGGGGGGGGGGGGGGGGGGGCAGGCCTCTTTAATTGAAATGACACAATGACACCAATGATAAAAATGTGACGAAAAAGTCTATTGTTTCTTCAGTTTCAGTTTTTTTAGCATCTTCGCGTACAACAGTATTGAACAATAATATTAACGACCAGGGGCCCACGTTCCCTGAATTCAATTTTTGGCAACGAATTTAAATGTATAGGCTAACGGGTGAAATTAAGAGTTTTGTCCTAAAAGTTGCTACCTTAGGCTCTCATAGAATCTTTTTTATGAACAATGCAACAACCAGGGCCGGATTTACCACATGGCGCAGTGCCACGCTCAGATGGCAAGACATTCAATTGGTCTTCACCAATGTTTGAACGGAAGACCCTGCGAAAATCCGCAATGTACCAGGAGCCCCACGCAATAGGCTACAAATTCGGCCCGAGAAATTACTTGCTGGTAAGTACAGGTCTAACCATCTATTACACCATTCCTGGCTAAGTGCCAAACCAGGCCCCGGCTTCCGATCTTTCATTCTACGATATCTTTGCCCCACAAAAATTTCCTCTTTCAAAAATTTTTGATAACCTCATTGCATGTGATTTGTAGTTTGCCTCCCCCCCCCAATCAAAAATCCTGGCTACGCCTATGTGTAATAGTATTATATCATCAGAAAAATTCCATTTGAATACTGCAACGTTTCAACATGGAAACCTCAAATTCTGTTTTTAAACTATAAAATAAATTTTCGTAGCCTATTCAGATTTGGGGTATGTAATAAGCTGTACTTAAATTGTAGGGGAAACGGGTCTCCCCGTCAAGAGTTAGCGTCCCCCCATCGAGATTTAGCGTCCCCCAATCGAGATTTAGCGTCCCCCCCATCGAGAATGGAGTGCTGGATGATCAGACGAAAAAGGACCTGTCAGCAAGGATAAATTCCACAAATTCCGGCCGAATAATAGCCCGAAACTGCGGTGAAGACCTTTTTTTTGGTCTTCACTCGATTTTGAGAACGTAATTACATAATTTTCTCCAAAGTACTTTTGCATTCCGAACGCGTTTGGTCAAGGCTGCAAAAGCGTCTCCCCATGCAAAATTTTACAGTTTAAGTACTGGTAATAAATATGCGTAGAATCTCGGATTCAACTCATCCCGACAAAGCTCTTTTCAACTGCCCGCCTATACAACTTCTAAAATTCTGATCTTAAACTGCCTAGCACAGCTAAAAGCTGTGACCCTGGAATAGGCTTTTATCAATGGCGGTTTACTGAATTCTGTCGTATCGTATTCTCGGTTCGGGGTTTCATAAATTGTACCTATGTAATACCCATTCTCCAACAACAACGACTAGCCAAGAAATTAATCAGTTTTCAAGCAGCATCACTCATGAGTCTAGGGCAAGTTTTTGTTGCACTAAAAAATTGAAAAAATTGCAATTATTTTTAACGAAAGTCGCAAAAAGTTGCATTTATGCGTAAACATTTTAAACGACAGTGATTTACTCAAGCGATTTGTTGACATATAATGCCAAATATTTGCTAACATTACTTGGGGAGAAATGGCGATCTTTTGCCAACAGATTTCCTAGTTTGCTAAAACTTCGTTCCACAGTTCACGAAGTAGTATGCCAATTGTTGCGTCCTATTTAACATTATTAAGACGCAGTTAATTCGTCACATAGGTCTTTGTTTTGCAAATCTAAGACAATAGAATTGTACTGAAATAGTTTCATAGCCAGTTTTTTGAATTACACTAACATTTTGCGCCATACTTAATAAAAATTGCAGTAACAATTTGCACGTAAAAAAGAAAAAGTTGCAATCTAAAATTCCTAAAAACAGCTTAAAACATTGTACTATATAAATTCTTAGTGGAAAATTGTTGAGAGTCAATCTTCTGAAACAGTCAGTGCTCGATGATATACGAAGTAAAATCAGAGCAAAATATAACTATAAAATCTCAGTTAAAGGTTAAAAGCACAACAGTCTGTTTCGTCCTAAGGACTCGTCAGGTGCTATTGTAATCTTATTCATGAAACAGACTGTTGTGCTTTTAACCTTTTACTGTGATTTTATAGTTATCAATTCTTAGTATTTAGAAAGCTGCCAGAAGCTGTAAAAAAAAGTTGCTAAAACTTGCCCTACTCATGACTTTCAAAACAGTGGCGTCGCTAGGAATGGTGACACCCTGGGCGGATTTTTATGATGTCACCCTTCATAATGTGTAGTAGCTGCAAGAGCTTATATTTAAAAATGAAGGTACTATTTTATTGCTGAAGATAGCGGCTGTTATTTGGCTAGCTCAAAAGCTTTTCATTGTAAGATTCTAGAACTTGGAAGTATGAGCAGCGCACGTCTAGTATTAGGCGTGTAATCAGAAATCTGCAGAGCCCCCAGCACTAGATAAATTTTCTTTTAGCAAAACTAACTTAATTTTAGGCTTATTTTGATAGAAAATACTGCTTTTCAAACGTAGCAGCAGGTAGAACTTTGGTGGCATAGAAATTAGCAGTGCGAAAACATGATTAGACTCAGGCGCGTAGCCAAAAGTCTGCAGTGGAATCTGTTTCGGGGGTCTGGTGGAGGAGCCCCCAGCTTTCGAAAATTTTGTGTTTTTTTTGCAGAAATAATTTGATTTTAGGCTTATTTTGATAAAAATTATTGGTTTGAAATGTGTCAGAAATTAGCAGTTCAAAAAAATGATTAAACTGGTTGCATAAATGGGCAATGGCTATGTGGGGTAAAATTTCACTTCACTTATTTACAAGCTGGTACCGTAAATAATAAAATCTTATGGTTCAATGAAACTCACAAAGATTAAACACAATTTTTGTATATTTATTAGACAAAAATAATTGGTTGGGGGGGGGGGAATGGAACGATATTTGAGTCGAAGTGATTGGTAATCAACTAATACTGAATTGCCATCCCCCTATTCCTGAGCTTATATTTTTTTATGAAACCTATATTTAGCATGTTTCGGCTAGCGATCAAATTTCGTTGCTTAATGTTGACGATTTTTCAAAGTTTTTGCTGATTTGTGAACTATATTTTTGGTAAATTAGCGCCCCCCCCATTCTAAATAAATGTTTCAAAATATACTTTAAATCATTTTTAAGTCCGTTCCAGTGTGCTAAACTTTTCCAATGATGTTAAACAAATTGTTTGTTTTTTTTGTTCAATTGGTATTATTAAATGGTGTCACACCAAAATGGTGACACCCGGGGCGGGCCACCCCCTTCGCCCCCCCTCCCCTCCCTTAGCGACGCCACTGTTTCAAAATTCCAACTTTTCAACGCACAGCGACAGATAGATGAGTTCAAATTTTCAGCGAAAATTTTGCGGCCTATATGACTTATTTCGTCACACTTTGAGTTGTCACGCTTATTATAACCGCCCCACAGAGAGGATCTGTAGTTGGCCTTCTGCTATTCTATTTTGCTCGTCAAAATGAGAAATAAGGGCCAAGTATGAAAAACATAGAATAAATGACTTTATGGTAAACTTACGTCTTTTTTATTAAAACCCATTTGTAAGAATAATGAGGTTAATTTTTTGAACTGCAAGAGTTAATCAACTCGGGTAAAATTTTTTGCAAATTTTAGGTGCATTAAGATCATTGATTTCAAAATTTATGTTTTAAAATTGCTAGGCGTTGGGAAAGTCAAATAAACCATAGTCACGGTAATAGATCGTGTCTAGATTTAGATTTTGCTAATTGATTATCTATTAAAGTACGAAACTGCTAAATTTGTCCATTGTAATATAACCAACAAAACTCCTAATTCGTTTCGCAATTATTTTTGCGAAACTGTTGAACATTCGAGCCGAGTTACGAGACAATTAAGTGATAATTCGAATCTTTATATTCCACGCTACCGAACAAATAAATTGCAAATGTGCTTTAAATATCAGGGAGTCAAGGCCTGGAACAGTGGCGTACGCAGGATTTTCAAAAGGGAGGGACCACGAAGTTTGAGAATACTGAAGACCAAAAAAAGGTCTTCATCCAGATTTAGCCCGTTTTTCTGCCAGATTTAGGTAAAGACCGAAAACAAAAAAACAAAAAAAACAGGTCTTTATTTAGATTCAGCCTGTCTCTCTGCCCAGATTTGCTGCCCAAATTCCAAAGGGAGAGGGCCATGACTAAAATTTGCGCACTATTCTTAGTTATTTGTGCATTACTGGCATCCCCAAGGGGGGGGGGGGGGGCATGGCACAATGGCCCCTGGTCTGGAATTCCATTCGTCAAAAAATTAGGGTGCTATCTTATAAAAGATATAAGTTCAGTATAAAAATTTTCTGCTAAATCAGTAGCAATTAGTTTCGCTTGCACGTCTCACAGTAACTATTTGGGTCTTCCGATTCTTCGGTAGATTTATATGGTTTGGTCGATGGCATACTAGTAAAACAATAAAATCTAACAACGGTGCATTTCACGAAAAAATATTCAAATCTTAATATTACAGGCTAAATCAGTAAATTCTCTTGGCATTTAGGGTGGTTGCTTGACTTGATGACCGCGAGGTCCCTTCGCAATTTCCCTGTCGCAATTCTAATCAATTTTAATGACAGCCATTGTATTGCTAGAGCGCAACAAAATAAAATTTGTCTTGTCTATAAATGAATCGAGTTTTCGGCAACAGACATGTAGGAATCAGAAGCGCAGTAACTTCTTTTAGAATGCGATTGGAGCACTGAGAAGGCAGAAGCCAAAGTTATGGGTGTTTTAAAACGACAATTATTTTCATGTGTAGCCACAATGAAGTCATTGCTTTATATGGGAGAATGATGGGACCCGTTGGCTTGAAATTAAGGGTTATAAGATATGCGTTTTATCTTTATGCATAAAATCACGAATGAGAAGCCAATTTCTATCTTATTTTACGACTATTACTGTAAACAATTCTGCACAGTGTTGATATGATCATTTTTTTGATGCAAATCCAATGATTGTTCAACGTTTAAGTGCTTGTTGGTGATATAACTCGTCTTTAGTTGCAACTACAAACAACAATTCTTGTGTTGATAGCCCTGCGGCGAGGTGAAGTGGAGTAGGAATATTCTGACAGTGATTTTACGACTTTCCGAAAGGATTTCAAAAATTTGTCTTTAGCTTATAAAAACTTTTCTCCACAAAAAATAAGAACTATCTTAAGCGGCATTGAAAATTATCGTGCAAATGCTAGAAGAATTGGAAATCGGACGTAAGACTAGCGATAAAAAAAAATTCATTGAATTCAGCACCGCAGCAAGATGTGCTATTTGGCGAGACTCAGCAAAAATCAGGTTGTGCTGAACAATGAACATATTCCGTCCAAAATTAAAGCGAAGCCAAAAAAAAGATCTTTGGCAAACACTATGAGACCAATTTCGTCCCAATATAAGATGAAGACTAAAACAAAAAGAAAAAAAAAAGTCTTTGGCAAAAGTAAAAGCTATTTTGATCTTAGTGTAATCGGGGACGTTTTTCAAGCAAAAATGTGGTAAAAACGGCACCGCCACTTTTCAGCAAAGTGAAAATTTTCTGGATACTGTCCTTAACGAATTGCAACTTTAAGGTAGAGCAAAGAAAAGCTCAACCGTCAAAGACAAGGAAAAAGGCTATTAAAACCAAGAAAGATTTTGATCCAGCCTATATACAGTATTTTGCATTGCATGATGCCTCCGAGACATATACAATACATTATACGAGTATGGTTCTCAATATAGCTAAATGTCATGGCGTGATGGATTACAATGGTCGCTATTTTTGAACACACAGAAGATGAATACGGTATATTTATTTACCCAAGGTCTACATTTACAATCAATCAACTTTCAAGCGTTTAACAGCATTATTTTTCAACTCTTGTATTAAAGCACTTCTCATTACTTGAATGCTTGGCCTTGTTATTTAGACCTTTAACTGCTGGAATTACTGTAGTTTCTTTAAGCTCAATCAGCTTTCAATCTGTTGGCAACCACTTACTTCCTAACCATTTCCGCTTTGCATGTTGACAGCACTAATGCTGTACTGCAGAAACTAATGCTATGCAATTAGCTTTTTTCCCACTGAGTTGTTAACGTGCTTGGTGCGTTATTATATCGCGTGACTTTCGAAAAGGAAAAAAATGCAACCGCGAACAACAGTTTATAAAGATATGGAGTCGGTTCGCTCTAGTAATGTTTATGGGGCTACATTTCGCTCTAGTTTATATGCCCAACTAGCAACTGCCCAAGGGAAGAACGACAGAAAATAATCCTGCAAATTTTCTAAATTATATCTAATCCTCGTTCTAATCATTAATTAATTGTAGATTGGAATTATTTTTAAGTTACGAACGCACAATGTTTTAAAGTTACATCACTACCCAAACATGTTACCTCTTCTTACCACTCTTCTACGACTGAAGGGTGATTTTGGCTGAGCTACGCGTTATTTTGTAATGACAGAAAAAAGCTCTTACGACTACGAGTGTCTGGCAAATACAGACAACAAGGTTTTTACATGTGCACAATCTTCTACCTCATAAATTTTAAATCAGACCCGGGTGATTTTATGCTGTAATGTGGTAGTTGTTATTATTGTAAGGCGGCTTTTACCGATCGCGCGCATATAAGCGCAGTATAGAAACGCGTATATAAACGCGTGATACTTTTTTTAATGTAAATGCAAAACAGAAAAAAAAGCCAAAATGCATGCAATTAAATGATGCCCGTATTTCTGCGCGCAATACGCATGTTCTGTAAAAGCCGTCTAGTACGCGATTAATTTTTATTTGGTTTGCTATCATTACGTCATAATAAGAACTAGGTTCACACCGCGACATTTCATTTTTAATTATGACGTAATAATACCCAACCGATAATAGCGCAAGCAAAAACTAAAAATCGTTTGCGATTTTTCATTCCTTTGTAACTGAAACTTTTGCATGCTCGAAAGCGATCCAAAAAGAATCAAGAAAGTGAACAATATGTACAATTGTACATTGATCGATTAGTGAAGAGGCTAAATGTTGCAATATAAACTTTTCAAAGGCTACATACTAGCACTGGATGATGTATTCTTCTACATACTATATCCTGCAGCTTATCTAACTTTTTCGTTTAATACATATATATAATACAATCAGTTCTGCTAAAATACGCACTTTCCGCTTAGTAACTTTCACAGTAGCCTGCCACCATGCAAGTGACTTCAAATGAAACTGCATTTACCACGATTAATAATTACCTACGCTATAACAATATACAAGATTGGTTATTGCTTAATCATCAGTAAATTGCTTTTGTTGCACTGATATAACCAGGGTGTATTGTAGGTCTATCCCTGATATAACTGCTGCGATACTCTGCTGTTATCTCGTATCAGAACCTCATCAATTACTTGAATTTCAATATTAGGCTGCATCATTTTTTGTTTGCAATTAATTATGGCTATTATACTCATAAGTAAACGAAGTACTCGCCGTGGTGGTCATTCACTTCGTGTACGTGCTTCACAAAACCGTGTAGAAATTTTGCAGTTGTAATGGCTATTGCTGTAGACCAGTAGCAGAAGAAAATTCCAAAATTCCTGACCTTTTATATTCATTTCCCAAATGTCTAATTGTATAGATAGAGATTTCGGATCGTTTCCCCTTTCTCTACAGTTCCCGTCGTTGATATTGTAATTTAGATTACTTCTTGATTCGCCAAATTGTTTCGGTCAGGTGAGAGCAAAATGACTTTTTAGTCTTCGAGTCAAGCTATCAAGTCTATTGGAATGCAACCATTGACACAGAATGCTTTTGACTATACCGAATATGCATTACAAATCCATAAATGGTGCCATAGTTTTTATAGTGCGGTCAGTGTAATTGCAACATAATTCAGTACAACGAATTGAATTAAAGACTCAACCATGAATTACGAAAAATGATATTGTGCTCGTGTTTCTTTCGTTTTTGAGTTCTTTAAGAGTTTAGAGCCATAAGAGGTGCAGGAAAAGCAAAACCAGAGCCTTTAATAATGAAATTTTAGAGCTACAGTATATAGTCTGGTTAGGTTGACGCGTTTTTTAAAATTCTACTTTTATCTTCAATAGTGACATCAATATCATTTAAATGTTATTATTATTATCACTTCTTCATTTCAGATACAAGCGGCAGGCATAATATAATCCACTCATATTTTATGTTTAGTGGAGAGATTTTTAAATTTTAGTATTATTACATTTTTTTTTCACAAAACCTCGTATTATCTTCCGGAGATGCCATTGCTTCAGTCTTTTTAGACCTATGCGGCACAAAGCTACTAAAACTGTTTTCTGTTGAGTCAAAAGAAAAGTTGCCTTCCGTAGTCGTTTGAATTGACCACTGGCAATGACAGACATAAAAGTTGTTTGTCGGGATACATGCGTTTGACTTCTATTACCGGTACTAATTCTCTCTAATTTACTGTATTTTTAATTGAACGATAGTCCAGAACAGGAAATATTTTCGTTTTGGATAACATCGGAGATTCCCATGCTCATTAATACTTATTGTAGATTAGTTATTACTCTCATCACATTATTGCTATTGGAGAGGAAACGAAAAACTCAACTTAAAAATAATTCTGTCACCGACTTGGACCACGTCAGAAAAAGGCGTTAATTGGGTTTTGAACAAAAAATCTGAAAAATTTTCTTTTGCAATGCTGCCCATCCGCAAGATCCTCTAGTGCAGAAAGCATTAAAGATATTTATTTGTATTTATTAGAAGAAATAAACAGTCGAAAAGATATTTTGCAGCTTGGTATTTAGCAAAGACCTTATTTCGGTACAATCTTGCAGCACCAGCACCATATTGGAAACAAAACATTTTTGTGAACTTGAGCCAAAATTTACCCAGTTGGACATAATTGACCTATAAAGAAATCGTTTCCAGCCCGAAACTTAATTTTGTTCGCTTCGCCCCTGCTGCATTATTTTGTTTTTCGGTTTCCGACGATTTATTTTAAGTTGCTAAAACGGAAAAAATAAATATTGCCCATCTAATGTTTTTATATTAGAAGTTTCACGAACACAGACATTTTTTTTTCTGTTATCAAATGCATTAATGAGCAAATTTTCCCAGCTTGATATACTTCCTGAACAACAGCATGTTTCGTGATTGACGTAAAGCTGTGGATAACGATCAACGGCCAGGACTAATCTAGAGCAATAGTAAAACAGTAATATACCAATTGAACGTACTAGCAGCTATCGCTCAGGTGGTAGAGCGTCGAGCTAGTAACCAAGAAATTGATAGTTCCCGGTTTAATTTCAGTGTCGTTGTGTCCTTGGTAAAAACACTTTACGCTTTTTTTCCCATTTGGTTCGAACAGTTTACCCGTTGCGGTGGCTCACCCAACGCAATACTAGCAAACAGTACCTAAAAACGAGTATTCTATGTCGGTGTGGTTAGATAGCCACAGAATATATTTGATTCACACCCATGAATGAATGAATATTAAACACTCTAGCATTACACTCAATTTAATAAGTCATACAAACAAAAGCAAAATATTTAGCTTCCGTATTTTATGTTCCTTGTCCTTCCCTAATTAGGGGTCTTGGCATTTTGTATTGTTTGATTTTAAATTTTTATTTACTATATACTGTTAATAATGTACAGCATACTGTATTCTTACTGCAAATACTGTACAATCATTGTACAAAATAATTGATATGTCATGCAGTAATATTATATGTTTAAACTATAAACTTTCTGTGTCTGCTTAACGAAATATAGTATTTTTATAAGGTTCTATAGATTTCTTACTATTGATTTTTTTGCAAGGGAGTTATAGGTGATGAAAAATAAAACTAGCACCATCATAAAACAATCACAAAGTAGAAATGACAAAAAATAGTTACCAAAAAGTATCATTTTCAACTACTTTACAGTTGTGGGGAGGGCCTATTGATTTTGACAAATTTTAGTACAGTTCAGTAATAACATTATTAGTCTGCATACAACAAATTTTAAAGCGTAGTTGTTTTTCTGAGGAGAGTGGTCATACGTTTAATGCCATATATTTTTAATATAGCGGGCAATCTAAAGTTGTTGAAATTACGATTTTAGGTGCTTTTACATATAGGGCACTAAAATGGCAGCGACTAAAATAAATACAGTAGCAGGTCTTGTAATTTTCGCGATTGGATTTACCATCCGTGATTTGCAAATCTTTAAAGTTTGTATAGCTTGACGCAAGTGTTAAAACAATACCCAGTACACAAAAGTTTTTTTTTCCAATCTTGACAGAATATTATTTGCGAATCACGCAATAACATAAGAGCAAAATCATTTAGGAGGAAATAATTAATCAGTTAATTAATAATCATATCTTTGAAACAAGATACTAAAAAACAGAGAAAAAATTATAAACACAATAATAGAATGTTTAGCCTAATTAGCAATTAGGAAGTTGAGTCAAAGGTTGTTGACACTCATGCTTAAATAGTACTTTTCTTTCGTTCTTAAATATGTGACTCATGCTGTAGAGTAGATTTAGGCCATAATACTAAAGCTACTGTATCTTAAAGTACCTCAAATTCCAAAGCTGTTAAATCTTTGGTTCAGCCAACAGTGTTGCTTGAAGCTTCATCAAATGCAAATTTCTGCACAGAGCATAACCTGGCTTCGACCTGGAGCAAAATCGTAATATCGGTTTAAATTACCACACTTATTTGTGTAAAACGTACAAACCAGTAAATTTTGTATTGAGAATGGCGGTTCTTAAATTTTTTCAAATTTTCAGCTTTACCTGTTCCTAATTTGTTCTGAATTTGTTTGGAGAATAAAACGATCTAAATTCATTCTTGCTTGGTAAAAAGTTGTACAGTACTGTGCATAAGTTTTGTACTGTCAAAGCTGCAAGTACAAAACAGCACTGCAATTCATTGAACATGATCGCAAAAATGTGGTTATTTCCTTACAGTGCGGCACTGTATAATAGAAATTAATTTTTTAATTTTAAATTTGGACCGTGTTCATTATTAGTATTTTGTTCATGCCGATGCTGGCGTTGTTCTTGATTTGTTCTTAGTTTTCAGAAAAATGATCCTCGTGTTCTTATAAAAAACCGTAACTAAATAATGCTATATACTTTACTTAAACTGTAAAATTTTGCTTAGGGGGACGCTTTCGCAGCCTTGACCAAACGCATTTGAAATGAGGTTGAAATTTAGAGGAAAATTTACTCAAGTTCAAATATTTTTCCGAATGCGATTGAAGACCAAAAAAAAAGAAAAGGTCGTCACTGCAATTTGGTACTATATTCGGCCGGAATTTTGGATTTACTGGTGCTGCTGCCCCTGTTTGTCTAATCATCCAGACGCTTACTCTTGATCGAGAGCGCTGAAATCTTGTTAGGAGGGACACTGAAATTTTGATGGGATACGCTTAATCTCAATGGCGGGACGCTAACTGTCGATGGGGGAACGCGTCCCCCCTACAATTTAAGTACTGGCTATACATTCTTGTACAATTTCAACTTGTACAAATGTTTGTAAGATGCAATTTGCTTCTTTAAACGATTGGAAATAACGTTAAAAAATATCACTGGAGAAACTTAGTTTAGTTTCGCAACCCTGTGCTTTACAAAACGATGATATGTATTACCAGTTGTTGCTCTGTGGCGCTTTCTTGGGACTGTCAACGTTATCCCCGCAATCATTGTCAAACTTAAGTCAAGTCACCAACAATATTCAGCAGCTCCCTTCCGCTCCCACATTTCTTTAAAAGAAGCTGTGGTGTCCAGGGGCGCTTTGACGCCGAAATGGGCTCCGCCAACTTGTTACACGCTTCAGCGCGTATTACAGCGTTTACAATGAAAGATTTGATTTGATCAATATCATCAATCATCATGAAGTGCAACTTTTACAACAATCATTTCATTTAGAAAAAAATTTACCTTATCCAAAGACATCAAATATTACTTTATTTGTAAGCAAAGTTACTTTCAATTCCACTTCATGTTAGGTTTGTGCAGTAGTTTAATGAACATTTTGCAAAATTTATGACGTCATCATTTATGATGTCATCAGGTAATCGCTCATATACTTGTACAAAATGTTATAATGATAAAACAAAGCCAAATTTACGAAAAAGAATATCAAAATAGATTTCAGTTTAGCTTCAGCAGGTGACAAAAACATTAAATATATTCTTAAATTTTGCAAAATCGGTGATGCATCTTAAATTTTCTTTTGTTTGCAAAAATGTTACTCAAATTCAACCAAATTTTGAAATTTGAGTAAAAAGTTTCTACGTGAATTTTTCTGCAACTTTCTTCAACATTAATTTCATCCAGGGCCACAGAGAGAAAATTTTTCAGGGGGTACGAAAGTCGATACCGGGCCCCCAAATCTTATTGGGCCCCCCAAGCCTTATCGGGGGCCCATGCCATTAAATCATTTTTTGTCCCATGGGTGTAGATCTTCATTTAAAAGTGAGGAGATAACGACATTTGCATTCAGTTAGGACCTATGAAAAACACAACTAGACATAAAATTGGTTTAAATCCAGCTAGGGGGTTTGGGGGAGCGCTGTAAGCTCCCCCAGCGGGGTCACTTTTTATGTTTCTCGATGGTAAAATACAGCATTTGATCAACATCCCAGCACCAAACTTGCTTAAATTGACTAGCAGAAAACGTGATATACATGACAGAAAGTATGTAAAGTGGGGGATGATGACATTGACACAATATTATATAATATGATGATTTTAATTTTGCAAATCCAAATATTTTAATGATAAAAGTTTTAAGAAGTTATCTGCAATCATAGACTTCACAAACCCAAATACCTATCATACTCATATAGATAGAGTGAGTTACTTAATGATAGTAGTATAGTATGTCAACTTTGACTCAGCTCTCTGAGGTTGAAATGCTTTTGGATCTCTGGAAATGTGGGCCCTCGTACTTTGTTATACCGTAGAATTAGGGCTATGAAGTCAGAGAAATGTAACATAACGTTAATTTTGGTGCAAGTGTATGGCTTTTGATACATTTTCCTCTTTTTTTTAATCAAATCGGCCACTATTGGATGCCCTAAAGGCTGTGTAGCAAAAATAGCGACGAATTACGAGTATTGAATAGGCTGACTAATATTTTTGCTTTAGTCAAGTTTGATTACGGTGTTATGGTGCGATACCAAAACTTAACGCGGAAATCTGAACTCTTCCGGGGCCCCCTAGGCCCGGGCCCGGGTACGATGTACCCCCTGAACCCCCTCTCGCAGGCCCTGATTTCAACCAATTATGTCGAGCGATAATTAACGCACGTTTGTCTCAGTCTTTTTAGGATAGGTCTGGGTCGATATTTTCGGGTCAGTCAAACTGGACACAGTGTTGCCAACAGCTCGCCACCGCTGTTGCATTTCTTCGAAAGAAGCTGTGTTGCCCGCAGGTGCAATGACGCGGAGATGGGCCTCGAAAGCTCGTTACACGCTTCGGCGTAATTCAACGAGAATATAATGAAAGAATATAATGAAATGAAAAGAATATAAACCAACCGTTGTGGTAGAAATCACTCTAAATAGCATTTATACAGTAATATGATGTCGTCATGCCATTACGCCATAAACATACATGGTATTTCAAGATTGGCCTCGGCGTACTTATGATGTAGCCATAGTTTGGAAATTCAGGCCCAATCTCAAGAGAAGAGAAATATCTGCAAGTTCAAAAAGTACTCCAGTTTGTGAGGTAATGACGCCAAGGCTAAAGATATGAGACTGGGACAATTCTTAATCAAAATTTTAAAACGTACTTCAAAGTACTGCAACAAAAACGGCAAAATACCTTGGCTCTTATAAGCATCAGCATATTGCAAAAAATTGTTTTCTGGCGCTCTAATCGCGTTTTCTAACTCGGGAAGATGAAAAGAACCAACTTGGTTCACAGTGTAGAATTAAAAAAATGTAAAGGCATAACAAATACAGCAAAGTATTCGCTCCTTAAATAATCACTTAACTTAAAAACTGCACTAGCTGCCTTGGGCTGTAATAAAATGTCGGTGCCGGAAGCGCCCAGGCAAATACTAAACGGGGGCTCCATAACGCAACAAAGGGAATCCTTCACCATTTTTTGTTTTAGTACCTTGCAATCGATAGCGTGCAAAACCATTCCAGTAAAAATAGACTGGTTGGGTGATAATTGAGTTAGGGACGAAATTGTTAGTGTTGCTAATGGATATTTCCGGGTTATGTCAAGTTGTGCATTGTATTGTAATGGTATTATAACCGCTCAATGACCTATGTTTCTATTTACTGTTAATGATGACAATGATTTGATCTAATGTTTGCGACTCGTTAGAAACTAGATATATTATTTACTATCATCAATCTTTATTATAATTATTTTTAGGTGTTCGCATCACAGGAATCAGCGCTCATAAACTCCGTAGCTTGAAAAGATTAAAGCATTTTTCTTCTGCAGCTTTGGGGGATAATGACGTGATTGAATTTTCAATTAGAAGAATCCACAAAATGGTATTAAAATGGAGCAATATTTGCATTTTTTATTATTTTTATTCATTCGGAGGTTGTCAGCATATTAGTTTTTTTTGCTCGATCCTTTAAACATAGTTATACTGTATATTTTTTAGTTTTCGTTTTTGTCTTTTTTGTTTTTCCGAAAAAAAAAAAAATTTACCTTTAATATAATTTTAGCGACAGCATGCCAAATCAATGGAGTTTTTGATATTAGTGCATCTATACTATTAGATTAGATTGGCGTTTGCTCTATTCTTCCTGGCCCAACTGCCTCAGGGATATTCTGCTTAAAACACAATTGTCGGGTCTTTGAAATTAGAACACCGTCCATTAATGATTTTAGTGGGCATCGCCGACGTTATTAACCTTGGCAGTACCGTGGTGTAACGCATTACTGATGACTGCCTAGAGCTGTTCAGCAAGTACTAATCGTTCAATGTAGAGCAGATGTGAGTTTTAGAGTGTATAGCCAATATGATTTTTAAAAGCCTTCATTAGGCCAAATAAAGCCCAAACAAGTCGATGTTTTCGATTAATAGAATATCTATGGAACAGTTAGGAAAAGGTGAATGAAGTTAACAGAAATGTAATGTAATACTTACTTTGTACCTCAGCTTGCAGTCCCCCTTTAAGAAAAAGAAATCGTTGGTGTGAGATTTCAGTTATTTGAGTATTTGGCTTCACATAAGCTTATCTATACTTTAGAAAGAATTAAAATTACGCTACGTTAATTTTTATTTTTTCTTGTCCAGATTTTAGACTGAAATTTTGCAGTAGTTGGTTACTGGAATATATCGTACACGTTTTATTTAGCAATATAAATGGAAAACATAACTACCTTTGATCAGTCAGCAACGTTCAACTTCAGGCCCAAAATATGGCTTCTTGATACTGTTATGAATGGAGTTCTCGTAATAGTGGCGCTTTACCTACTTCTGGCTTTAATTTTTCACCAAGTCAAAGTTGAAAAATCTCGAAATGAAACTTTTCTGCACATGTCATTGGAGAAAAAATATGGAGTCTTATCCAAATACACGTGTATTCTGATCGGAATCACTTCGTTGGTTTATCAAGGAGTGTCTTTAGGGAGAAATGCAATGGATTTACATATAATGAATGGCATTCAACCATCCGCAAGAGAGACATTTTTTGTTCGCATTTGTGCAGTAATACCACACGTGGCGGTTTTTTCGGTTTCGATCGGAACTGGATTGGTATATTTATACCTATGGTTCAGGCAGCGCATATTTTACGTCCATCCATCGTTAAAAATACTAACAAACAAGTATCTTTCGTGCTTTAGTTTTGGCATCTTAATGTTTTGGCTTTTTTCCACCCTGGCTCTCCTTCCTGCTTTCTTAATTTTGGTTCGGTATCACTTCGTGAACTATGTAGGTTGCACAATCGATGATGTTTCTTACAGGAAGAGACTAATCATTTCTTTAGCCTGGGTCGCGCTATCCATTTCAGAGCAAATCTCGCTCCTATTTTTGTTCGTATATCCCATTCTTAAACGCACTTTTTGGAAAGACCGACTACAGTCCCCCCAAAACACTTCTTTGCTGAGAAGAGTAAAAAAAGCGGTGGTTTTGGCATCAATCTGTCTTGCGAGTGACATACTAGCTGTACTTTTGGAAAACTTCTTCGATGAGCCACACGCTACAACTCCGAAGTTCGATTTTGGAATCAACTTGTTAGTAAATCATTTGGCAACTGTTGCATGTTTTGATTACTGGAAGCAACTGCTTTGGCCGTGGACTTACGCTTCGAATAACAGAGATCAAAGCTGCAGCAGCAAAAATGAAGAAACCAGCAATTCCACGCAAAACAACGCCCGTACCACATTGAGATCTCCATGAAAATAACACTTTATTATCGAACAGTGGCGCTGGAAAGAATTTGAAAAGGAGAGGCATACGGTAGAAAGGGATTAGAATTTGAGGGCCTGCGGACTGAGCTCTTGTGCTCGGATATTCTTCAACAAAAATAACTCAATTTTGACACTGTTTTTATTTCTGTTTGTTTTTGAGTATTTTAATTCAAATTTCTATTTAGAAGACATGTAGCAGAGCAAAACAAACAGGATCTTGTTAAAGGGAAGCTAGAACTCAAAGCAATAATACTTTTGCGCGAAAAATGTCTCGTTTACGCGGCGTGCAGAGCCAACTGGTAAAACCCAAACGTATCACATGGTAACAAAAGCATATCACAGTTGCTTGGCAATTTTTGTGATTTTGCAGCAAAAAATAATCATTTTAGCACCATTTGGATCACATTTCGCATGTTTTTAGAGCCATTTGAAAGAACTAATTGCTGAAATTCGGAAGTACGGTAATGTTAAAGAATTCTTCCTTTACTTACAGGTCAAGCCCAAAACCGTTTAAACGCTTGTATTTTGGGGTTTAACGCTCTAAGTGACTTAACTAAAGAGAGTGGGCTAAGCCTCTTAAGCCCCCTGGTTGTACTTCCAAAAACATACAAATATTAAGCATAAAGACAACTCGATGACTCAGCTATTCCCAAAAGCCATCCCTGCCTTCTTGAACACACGATTAAGAAATGAAATAACAACTTTTGTAAATAACCCGTTCGTGACAATAATAATTCACTTTTGTTGTTGTTGTTTTGATTGCATTTATTATTTATCCTCCTGTCACTGCCTTTTGGCAAGCTGGGCTAAAAAATATTGAAATCTGCTTTACTCCCAGGCCACCAAGTGCATGTATGAAATGCTGCTTAGGGCTTAAATTTCTTTCCTGTATTTTTTTGTTTTTCTTCCAATCACACTGAATATGCCGATTCGTCCTATCAGCGTGACTTTTTTCAGCCCAGTTTACTCGCGCTAAGAATTATGTCCAATCAAATCAGTCGAATACGCGTCACCCAAAAAAAACTTTGCAACAAGAGCAACCTTTTTTTCTTTGAGTTCTCCGAGCGTTTGTTTCTAGCTTACTAAATAAAGAGTCTATGATGGTACAATGCCCCACAAATGCGCTGAACTGCTATCTAGTATTAATTGCAGAGCACAAATTTTTATTGCAATACTGTCAGGCACGCAACCAGGGTTTTGCTAAGGGAGGAGGGAGAATGGCGCTTTAATTGAACCAAAAGTTAAAATGTTTTTGACAAAATATGTTTCATTCAGACAATGCTTATGTAAACTAGTACAACTCAGGTGTATCACAGGCGGGGGTTTGGTGGAGAAGACCCCAGGCGCCGAGTGATTTTGTGATTTTTCAGAAAAAAAATAGCCATTTTAACGCTATTTGGAGGCAATTTTGAACGTTGTTGGAGCTTTTTGAAGGAAATTAATTGTTAAAATTCGAAAGTCGTTTGAAAACTTAAATTGACCAGCTCTTTCAACCACCCTAACTTACAGGTCAAGACTTAACGCTTGTATTTTTTAAGTTTTGTAATTTTTTTGTAATTGTAATTGTAATTACATTTTATTCACCAAGTTGCCTTGGCCAGGAGACAGCGAAGGGACCTTTCGGTCTTCGAGTCAAGCTGCCACCTGCCCATCTGTCTACCACACACGATGGAGGCTTCTCACTGTCCCTTTAATTGCTGAACGTCAAGCGGGGAAGCTGTGAATACCAATTTTTATAGTCTTTGGTTTGACCCCACCGGGAATCGAACCCGTGTCTACCGCTTCAGTAGCAGACGCTCTATCCACTTGACCACCGATCGATTAATTAAATCGCTCTATCCATTCGACCACCGATTAGTTAAGTGATATGCATAAGGGGGGGCTGAAGCCTCTTTATTGCACTACTGAGAATTATACAGTATTTTGAGTTACTTTGAACTTTGGTTAAAAAACGACAACAAGCAAAATCAATTGGGTGTTTCAAATTTTTGTAGTGTAGCAAAAAATCAGATGGTGTTGATTTCTTTCCTCATGACCCCATTGTTCTAAAGTTGGTGTCTTTTAGGCAAATCGTCCGTTAGCACAACTTTTTTGGCAGCTCTTACAATAAATTGTTGTGGACAACATCGCCGCTGATCACTACCTTTAGTTTCAAAAGAGCACTCTAGCTGAATGATTTTTAGCTCAATCTTCTCTCAAAAAACTCGAAAGATCTCAAGACCAACTTTACCAAATTTGAGCTTTCTACGATCCATCGCCGCGGGATATAACAGCTTAGATTTCCCCTAGAAAAGCTTTTTCCCCTTGAAAATTTTGCCAGGGTTGCCAATTAGAAACAAAATTATAAAAAGTTACAGAAACGAAATTATAAATTATAAAAAGTTATGTTTTTGATTCTCAATAAGTGTTTTGCGACAGAGTTGGTGTCAACAAAGCAAAGAGTCAGAATCGTGAACTAGCTGCTTTTCAAGTAAGCTTAAATGTGGGCCAGCTTTCAGAGGCGTATTTAAGGGAGGGCCATTGGGCCATGCCCCTCCCCTTTGGGTCGCCAGGATAGTATAATTAGCATTAAATAGTATGCAAAATTGCGGCATGCCCCCCCCCCCTTTTGTAACTTGGGGAGAGGGTTTAGGCACAGAAACGGTGAGCGAAGACCTTTTTTTGGCCTTCACGTAATTTAGGACCGAAAACCGGACAAAACTAAATTTGAGTAAAGTCCTTTTTTTTTGGTCTTCCCTAATTTTGGGCAAGAAAACGGACTTGGCTTTGAGCTGGAAAATTTTCATTCTGGTCTTCATTATTCTCAAATTTTCTGCCCCCCTTTCGAAAATCCTGCGTACCCTACTGCCAGCTTTCCAAAAGTGAATCTTCTGTCTCAACTTTGACAAAATGGCAACACAATATTTGTGTTGAACTTGTTAATTAAGTACCGATAACCAAATGCTCAAGCGGTAACTCAAGTACTGGTAACCAAATGCTCTATCAACTTCACAACGCTGCCATTCGGTAATTCGAACACAAAATCAATACTTCCTTGCAGTCCTCCTTAATATTGGCTGGAAAATCGGGTCAGCATAAGTTCACAATAACGAACAATGTGCATTGTGCGAATAAACACCTCGAACAATATGATTAACATTGCTGCTAAAATATTATTGCTGTGTTTAATATTCTTGGGGAAAATATGCTTTATGAGGAGGACGGACAGACAATCGAAGGCAGTGCGGTTGATTTGTTCTGTGAACTTTTAGATACGTTAATACTTTTTGCACAACGGCATGCTTTAGGGGCAGAGGCGGCGCCAAGGGAGTACTGGGGAGGACATGTTCTTCCAAATCACTTTAAGGTTCAATTTGTCCAAATCCGAAGAGTTTTTTTCGAGAGGGTGTAGGGAGGAAGTGACGTCGTTAAAAAATTTAATTCGATCGAACTAAACCGTATCTTCTGTGCCGTTTTGTAGTTGAGTTATTCTTTAACTGCACTGGTATTAAGAGATTTGTTTTTCCACATTAGATAATTATACTGGTTCATGATTTGGAAGTCAGGTTGTCATTGTGATTTGTGAAAAAATGAATCAGAAACTGTTGACCTCTATGCTGATGTTGCATGCTATCACGAGCATCATTACCTTGATGCTATTAAAATAAATTTAATCAAATGATAATTATTATCATTTTAGATGCGGTATGCAGGTAATGCATAGCATTATTATTGTTTTTGGATTTTGGCTTTTCCGATATAGCATTTTGGCATAGCATTATATGGATTTTGGCTTTTCCGATTTAGCAAAAGGTTTGGTTTTTGGGAAGGCTATATAACCGTCTAATTGAAATGCACCATTTTTTGCTATTATACGTACTCTCGCTAATTCTTTACAACCGAATAAACTTTAATGGTGCTGATCCAACGCAAAGCAGGTGTCACGAGATGCAATTAAAATTTGTTATTTTATGCAGCGTTCAATTTTTATGCACAAATTACTTTGGTGAATTTGTGAAAGTGTTTCAACTGGATTATAAACCTACAAAATATTTCACTCAAATTGTTCCAACTATTGCTAATGTTCCTTAAAATCACAAAAAACTGCATAGTGGCATGCCACTTTATTTGAACCCGTAAGGACATCCAGGAGATGAAGGTTTAGAAAACTCCGCCTTTTATAGGCACCAGCCTGGTGTTCTATATTTTGATATGTCTTGATTTACTTCCAATTGCTAGATACATAATTGCTTTGAAATTTAAAAAAAAGCTGCAAAATTATTCAATTTTTTAATTTATTTAACACCTGATTCGTGTAGTTTACTTTGTACACTGGTTTGCATTGCCCAGCATATGATTTAATTATGTTTACGACCGTTTTATTTTATTTTCCAAGTGCGAACAATCTAGGAAGCACCTTGACTTGTAAACTTTCCAGTTTTTCGGTGTTTCCTACCTAGTCAATACTCCATAAAATTATCGCTTTCTGAATGTATTTTAAAAGTTTCTGTTATTAATACAGCAACATCATTAGGATTAACTTTTTAAATTGATGATTGTGTTTGCGTTTTCTCTTTTTCTCGGTGTATTTAGCGATTTGATTCGGCTTTTCTGGAGGGAATGGGGGCTTTAAACACGCCTTTGTCAAGTTGACCCCTCTGGCCAAAAAACGTTCTCGCATGTAAAAAAATTTTTGTAGAGTTTTCTTTTTTAAATGTAAAGATTTTTTGGATGTAAAGATTTTTTGAGTAAAGTGTGCCAGATGACCAGCATTTTTTAGCATGTGAGCTGCACCCAACTTGCAGAATTTGCCGATTTTTTGCAGTTAATCTGCGACAATTTAGGTTAAAACGTTGAGTTTGTTTTGGCGCACGCCCTTGACCATCCCGATTACGAGTGAAACAGACTGTGGGGTTTTAAATTTTTGACGTTTACTGTGATACGCTGAAAATTAAATAAAAGTTTAAAATGCGTTGGCTTCCGGGACGCCACCCTGAAGCTCGCTCGGGGAGCTTACAGCTCTCCTCTAGACTCACGTAGCTGATGATCAGTTGCATTCTAACTCATTACAATAGGCTATATATATGTATACCAGGGTAGGCCACAAAAAAACGTGCAGTTTTTAATTGCCATATTTTCCACAGCAGTTGAAAAAATTTTCTTGCAAAATTTTTTCCAGTGATGAGTTACCCCAAAAAATTTTAGCAGGTAAAGGCATTTGTAAAATCTCCAGTTTTTTTCCTCGAATCCCTAGTGATTGATAAAATGTGCGATCCCATTCCCATTTTGTTGAATGACCACGTCACCCTAACATTGAAATTATTGTCAATAACGCGTTTCAGTTTGTCAGCCAGAATTCTCTTGATTTCGCGTTTGATGTTCTCCTTCAATCTATCAATTGCTGAAAGACTGTGGTGTCCAATAAAAAAAAAATGGTAGCTTTAATTCCTATCTATGACGGACAAACAGTCACAGCTCACTCGAAGCGGTACATTGACATGCTGAAAAGGCGCTTCATTCCAGCTATAAAAAGGAGGAGGGCAATTTCAGTTAACATGAATACAGTTTTTTTTCAACACGATGGGGCGCCTTCTCATATTACAACTGCGCACTGTCAAGACAGTAGCTGAGACGGTACTTTTCAGGGGGCAAGTTAATTTCGAGAAGGACAGAAATCAATGGCCTCCTTATTCCCCAGATCTCAACCCCCAGACTACTTCCTCTGGGCTTACTTAAAGACCGGGTTTGCAAGAAAAATCCTCCAACAATTGAGAGACTAAAGGAGAACATCAAACGCGAAATCAAGAGAATTCTGGATGATATGTTGAAGTGCGTTATTGACAATTTTAATGCTAGGGTGTCAGGAGTCATTCAGCAGCGTAGGAATTGGATCGGACATTTCATCATTCCCTAGGGATTCGAGGAAAAATGTACATTTTGCAAATACCTCTACCTGTTAAAACTTTTAGTGGTAACTCACCCCTGGAAAAAATTTTGCTAGAAAAATTCATTAACTGTGGGAAATAATATGGCTAATCAAAAACTGCACAGTTGTTTTTGGCCCACCCTTTGTTTTTGCTAATTCTTTTGAAATAAACTGATTCTAAAAATCTTTTGCTCTTCTTAATTTATACCTCTAAAAGTCTACAGTGAAACGAAAAAGCGACTAACGCATGCAATGTTTCCAGAGGAGGAGTCCTCAAGGATGTCCTTGGCGTCAAGAACTTATTTTGAAGTCCTTGGCCTCGAATCTCAAATCCTTAATCTTGGCCTTGAAGTCTACAAGTCCTCGAAAATCTTCTGCCTCGGCTCGAGGACACCATTTATTTTTTGATTGGTTAAAAAGGAAAATAACCGAACAAACGACGACGTAAACTTTTAGTCTGTCAAGTCGTTTCCTTTCCTTATTTGAAAAATAACTCAATGTGCCAGTCAACTAAGCTAAGTCATACTGACTGAAACTTGTTTTTAATGGCATTGTGTGAAAAGCTCTAATCGGAGAATGAGAGGGGCGAAAAGCCGTGTAGAAAATTGTTGTTTTTATTTCTGCTAATATTTTCGGTACAGACGGTACAAACTCCAAAGCACTAAAGCCATCCAGAGCCATAACAAGGAATCCGGGGGTCCGGACAAACAATTTTGAGTTGCTAATGCTAAACATGATCGGGCCTATTCTGCGGGTGAATTTAGAAGAAACTATATGTGTGATGATTGATTGATTGGTGCATCTTTATCCTCCTATCACGAGAGAGCGACGGTGCGCTATGCTTTGGACGAATCCGCACCCGCTTAGGAGTTGACCATTTTCCAAGCTTTCCTGTTGACGCTTTGACTTCTTCCCACGTACATTTGCTGCTTGTTCGAAGCCACCAAGCAGAGATAATTATTGTAAAGCGTCTTATCCAAGGACGCAACAACGTGACCAGGGTGCCGGTTGAACTCATGATCCTGCGATCAGAGTCGTCGTAAAAACGACGCCTTTACCCATTCGGCCACGTGATAATGAAATATAATACAATATTAGCATTACTAGGAACGGCATATTGTTATAGGCTACTACAGTAAATATGTTAGCATATCTCGATATAACTAACAAAACGTATCATGAGAACGACTATTTGTTCTGAAAATACGCGAGCGCGAAGAATTTGTTTTGCGATAAAAAGAAAAAACAGCTCCAAATCCTGGCAAGTTGTCTTGGGGGCAAAACCACATCCACTGAACAATTTGTGTGTTTGAAATCGCCGCTAGGAATCCCAAAAAACAAACTTGGATTACAAAAAATGCTGCATGAAGAATTATTAAAGAGATACGGCTCAAAATCGGTTTTATTGAAGAAATGAGAGCTACTTGAGGTAATAAAGAGGTGCTCCAAACCCTTTTCCACAATTCTCCTTATTTTCGAAAATACGTTTTAATCCGTTTGACTCCACACCATTAGCAACCCTGTATTTCGCAATTTTGTGCATTACCAAAGGCATCATTTTTGTAAAATTCTTGCAGACTAAGAAATGCGATTACCAACTGGCAGCAGTGAGTAGCCCTTAACCAAATTTGAAAATTTGGTAAATGCACCTGGGACTGTAGACCAAGGCTACCATTACTGATCTACAGTAGGTCTTTTGTGATATCACAAAATTTCGAAATGCAGGGTTGCCAATGGTGTGGAGTCAAACGGATTAAAACGTACTTTCGCAATTAAGGGGAATTGTGGAAAAAGGTTCGGGGCACCTCTTAATTACCTCAAGTAGTTCTTATTTTTTTAATAAAACCGATTTCGAGCAGCATCTTTTCAAGAAATTATGTGTGAATGTATATCTACGTTATTATAATTGTTCGAATGCCTAGAGAGATTCGAAAGGCACTTAATAAAATAATTTTTTACCCCACGTCATTATAAGATCAAGAGGATAATCTCCCGCAAAAAATTTGAGCATTTTTAGAAAAAATTAGTGGTTTATTATTTTTGATTTCGACGATTGTGAACCCTTTGAAGGAGAGCCAGGGGCAAATGTCTCCGATGCCTTTCTTCTTAATACGATCCTGCTGGGATTCTCAGGTTGTTTTTTGAAATGAAAACGCTTTTGTTAAATTTAACAAAGCGTCTTTAGGCGGCCTAAATGTTTGCGATCATTTATTGATAGGTATTACATGAGAAAAAGACATCACATACAATGAAATGTGAAGAAAAGAAAAAGATTGGCCTAAAACTGGAATATGACATCGCAAGCGATACCCGGGGACTTCGCGAAACTATCTAACTTTACTGAACTAAAGAACTTCACAATATGGAGTTAAGCGTGTTTATGGCTGTTGATAGTCAGATCTGAAAATCTGAAATACATCGCTTTCGAATTTCATAATGTTCCATTAACTTGATCAGGTTTGTGGTTAACGGCTTTCAAAATTGAAATGTCTTGAAAAGGTAGCTGTAAAATGCCGATCAAAATTTTACAAATCTTCTTAGTTCTCGTTTCAACTTTTAAGGAGTTTGTTGAATTTTCACTTAGCAGCGCAATTGTTGAAATTTGCATTTACCAACAAAACCCTTGTCAAAGCAAACATTTTGACAGTAAACTTTTGCTTCGATTTAAACACCAAAAACAAAAGTTTTTGATCTGAAAATGCCGATATGATTTTTGGATTTTGTAACTTACATTATCTTGACCAGAAATTTGACTCACTATTCTAAATATCAAATCTACACCCTCAACTAGCCGACAGCAATTATTTTTTAGAAGAATTATGTATAAGCACATGTATGAACACTAAAACAGTTCTACTGATTTTTCTCAAAATTGAAGAACTAAATCAAAACAATGCCTGCCTTAGCAATTAGCATGGAAAAAGATGGTACTCAAACAAAATTGAGAAACAAAAAATCAAATTTCAATCAAGTTTCAAGTGATATTGCAGAGTCTAACTTTACCATGACTTCACAATGAAAACTTATATTAATTTACTCAAACAACTCTATGCTTTCCGGAAACCTAGGTGTAAAAAAAGTCAACTTAACTATTTACCCAAATTATCTATTTCTTTGCACTCTCCAAACGCTTACATTCTACAAATTTTTGGCTTCGCGTGTTTTCTTGATTATGATTTTTCAGTACATTATTCAAAATTACATTTTGGCTGGATTAGCACGCACGTTGATGGTTTGTGTTGTGCCTGAAAAATTTGTTTGTGTGTTTTTGTTTTTCGTGTTATTATGGACCTTTGTTGAGTTTGACACAAATAAATAAATAGGCCTACATAAATTAAGCTCTTTGTAGTTCATTTTGATAGCTATGAGGTTATTTGCTCTCTAAGTTTAAAGGTCTCAAAAAGTCATCAAAATAATCAAGTAACGTCTATCAAAAAGCTATTAGGAGTTCCTAGCAGTTTTTTATTTTGTTATGAAATAACATCAAGCGATCTTCAAAATTCCTACGACTTTCGCGCAAAAAATACTACTGCATCAGCCAAACTTAACACTAACCACAGCCAGAAATATGCACGCATTTTACAGCTATTCCTATTCTGAGAACGCTATTTTGCAGGCGACCCAACGGCCAACATATTGGCTACTGTAGAGTATATTGTATTACATCCATTATTCAGCACGAAAGCTTTCATAATAAAATTGTTTAAAATCTTCGAAGAGGCAAGTGGAAGATTTTTTTAACGTCACAGGTGACAGTTTATTGAAAAACTTGGCCATCCATAGCTTAAATCGAACAAAGCCATTAAGCTCAAGTACTTCAACGTCTTAAATGTTGGAGTAATTGGTGTAGTCTGACTCTTCTTTTCTGTGACACCAATTCATTGAGAGAATTCAAAATTAATTCAATATTAATGTAAAAGAATTCATTTACGGTATTTTCTTTTCAAATTGCTTTAAAAATCTAATTGTGTATTTTTTTAAAGTCACAAAAATTGCTATTTTTTTGAAAAAACGAAAAAAAATCACTAATGTGTTATTCAACATTGGGCATGGGACTTTGCCCTCGCCCAGAACCCCATTTTTTTTTCAATGCCATAAACTTGAGCTTAGAAATATACCTGTTACGTTTTCATTTTTTCCAATTTAAAATTTTAAAGTTAATATTTTTGGAATATGTTTGAAAAATGACGAAATATGGAGTTTTGCAATGTTAAAAAATCTAGCAAAAATTGCCAAAGTGGGTGTTGACAGCGGTATATTTGAGCCCCATTCCCCCTCGATATTGACAAACTGCACCCCATTTTCGAGTAGAGCGTTAAATACCCGTTTCAGAATAAATGGCCGAATAGGGGGCACCGGAGAGTTAATATCATTGGAATAAGTTTGAACAATAACTAAATATAAAAAAAAACTAATAATAAGCCGATCCAGTGCCAAAGCACCACAGCAAAACACATTAAAGTTGTGTGATGTTAAAATAAAAACTTTAGCAATTTTTGCGTCCTTTTTTCTTTTTTCACTGCGCGACGTCGAATCGCGTGACTTAAGACGCATTACTCCACCGGGTGGGTATTTGATGGCGTGAACATGGTTTGAACTTTGCTGTCCGAACTTATTCAGCTAGCCAGCCAGGGTTTATTGGTTGACTTAGTCTACTGTTATGGCGTTTAGTTAATACTTTAAATTTTCATAATACGCACCCAGGAGTCGACCACGAAGGACGTCAAACTTTTTGGTTACTTTAAATTTTGGAAAAGGCTTGGCGCACGTTCCGTGCGCGCAGACATTTTGTAATATAGACTAAAAAAACTAACCCTAAGCCCTAACCCTAACCCAAACCCTAATCCTAGCCCTAACCCAAACCCTAACCTAAACCCTAACCTAAACCCTAACCTAAACCCTAACCTAAACCCTAACCTAAACCCTAACCTAAACCCTAACCTAAACCCTAACCCAAACCTATAACTGTAATAATCAAAATAAAAATTTCTGAAAACGAGTGACGTCACTGGAATCTCTGTTTATTTAACCGCGCACGTTCCGTGCGCCAAGTCACTTCGTTAAATTTTGTTGCTTAGTACTTACATTGCAACATTGTACCATATTGTAGTCTATGATTGTACAATATTTTAAGAATAATAATAATATGTTGTTAGTGACTATTTCACCGAAAATTGTAAGTTGAAGAGAATAAAACGAAAATGAGAAACATTCTCCCGTTCTTTTATCATTTGCTTTTTTTGGGTTGAGATCACGGTTTGAGTTAGGGTTTGGGTTAGGGTTCGATTTGCGGATTGTTTTAGAGTAGGCTAAGCATTGAGTTTAGGTTAGACTTGAGTCAGAATTGATAAAAAAAGTACACCGTACCGGTAGATATAGATAAAAATTTCCGGTGAAATAAAGCCTTCCCAATATGTTTGCTAACTTAGGCCTAACACTTGTAAGTGGCTTGTAGTTGAATATCGGTACGTAATACTAATAAGCCTATTGTTGCCAGTTCAAGCTTGAGCTTGAATCTTATTCCTCAGTTTTTTCAATGTTCGGACAATAGGCAGTAGCACTACAATAGCAATTGAGCAGTGCTGCAGCAATATACCAGGTACTCTACCTACACTTCTGCTGTTCAGTGCGATAGGCTATATGCGTAGGTGGGCAAGTTAATGCAAAACGTTAGCTTCGTTAACCACTAGTCCGTTAACAAACTTCACACTTCCGTTAACGTTAATCCGTTATTTTCAGGTTTAATTAACGGAAGTTAATAAGGTCTGTTAATTCGTTAACATTTTGCGTGTAATTTACATTTCGTTTTATTCACTCGCTTCTAGAACACGTATTGACGATGTTGAGGTGATTGTAAGAAAATATTTACTGCTACGGTGGTCTTTTTGTGTTTTGGAAGTTATATTTTACAGTCTAATCTAATTTCAAGATAAAAACAAGTTCAAATGCACAACGAAGCTGCGATCGAAAAATCTTTGGAAATTGTGAACAGCGATAGTTAATCGACCTATGAGGCTGCAGCTTATTATTTGCCACAAAAAAGAGCTCGTTTCTTCGCTTTCTTCTATAAAACTCGTGCTTATATGCAACAAGTGTTACCTGTGCAAGCTGGTTTGTACCGGTCCGATGAATGAATGCTGGTGCAAGATATTAACGATAAAAACCTTAACGGAAGTTAACAGAACTTAACGGAAGTTACTTTAGTCCGTCAACAGCACTTAACGGAAGTTAATTTAGTCCGTTAACATGAAAAACTTTTTAACGGATTAACGATTTAATGAAAAAGTTAGCTTCGTTATTAACGGATTAACGATTAACGGACTTGTGCCCACCTATGGCTATATGTCATGGGTACAGTACTGGTAGCTCAGCCCTGTTGATTTACCAAGCCTATTTGTAATACCCTACTAATCTGCTAATATACTGTAATATTGTAGGTTTCTTGGTTGTTAAATTAAAGTTTGAGGTGTTTGCTAAAAGTAAATGCGATTTGCCAAAGTAATATAATTCAGTAGGCTAGACACATACTGATGGCTAATTCTGTTTCTGATGGAGCGATTTTGGAGCTGGGAGGAGATTCTAATTCTTTAATGTCAGAAAAAACAAAATTGGAGTTTTTATCAGAAAATGGGAATAACAAAGGTCTTGATGAGGATGAAAAAATGGTCCAAGAATTAAATAAAGAAGCTACCCAAGGTAAATAATGATTGTTAACCAGTTAACAGGTTGATAATGCTAGCTAATAATTATTGAAGTGGCTAGTATTACGATACGTTACTTACCACCATGAAAAGAATAAGAAAGCAAAGAGTGAGCGCTCATTTGCTCATTTACCAACTCTTATTTTTTATGTTATTGTTGGGGTTTGGACTAGATTTAGAGTATGGGTTAGGAGTAACATTAGAGTTCAGGGTGGGAGTTATGGTTCAAGTTTGCGTTAGGTTTAAGGTTGGGATTGAGGCTAAGGTGGTTATTTTCTTAATCTTACATAACGTCACACTAACAGCAGCCTCTGCCAATAATTATTCAATTGTAGCTGCATGTGTTTGTATAATATTTGATGTATATTGAGTGTCAATATGGTTGACCTACCATTCAGCACTTGATGTTAATGCTTCAAGCTTATGTGATGCTAAATGTATATATTGTTTGCTTATGGCTAATAATGTTTAAATCTGTGATTAAAGATGGTTACATTTCATTTGTGATACAACTTTGCTTGTATTACTTACGATGTTTTCTGTCAGTGGAGTGTGATTGACAAGTTTTGAATGTTTTAGCTATATATTTGACAGAAAAGTTGATTGGTGGTACAGAACTTGAGAATTGCTTTGAGTCAAATATTCATCTTTGAAGCTTTTTGTCTGACACTTGTTGAGAAGAATCATCAGAAAGGAGAGCGCGAGAAAATAAGCGGCTGTTCATAGGAAAAAGCTGAGTTAATGAGAGAGCATCATTAGTTCACAATCTTTAGGCTGTACATGAATTCTTTTTGTCAGCAGAGAGCGGGATTGGAAGTTTTGATGAAAGTGGCTTCAAGAGCAGATAAATGGAAAGGAGTTTTGATGCCCAAGGTCGCTCTCCTTTCCATCTATCTGCTCTTGAAGCCACTTTCATTAAAACTCCCAGCCCCACCCTCTGTCAACTAAAAGAATTTGTGTACAGCTTACCAATTGTGGACTAATGACTCTCTCTCATTGGTCTTTATTCAGCTAATCACGTCTCTTTTTTGTATAAATAACCGCTTATTTTCCTGTGTTCTCGATTCTGACAATTTTTCTTGACAAGAGTCAGATAAAGAGCTTCGAAGATGAACATTCTAATCAAAGCGATTTGACAGAAGCTTTTGCAACTTGTCTAATTGTGTGCTCCAATGCTCCAAGTGTTCTTCTAAAGCTCTGTTGTAACTAATAAGAATCCTTGAACTCATGATTGCTTAAAAAAAATTACTTATGTATTATTTTTTGGGGGGGCACAGTCTGCAATATCTTGTTCTGCTCGCCCTTGCAGCAAAAATTTAGTAGGTTTTGAACTGTAATTAGTTTTTGAAGATAGATTACTCTGCAATTTCTGAGCTAATTTGGTAGAACTCTTCTACTCTACTACTAAATGGTTGGTGACTTGGTTTGTGGAACAATTAAGCATTGGAGTAAAAAAACTCGCAAAAATTAGAATTGTAAAGCATCTGAAATATTGAAATGCGCAATATTAGTTTAATTAAAGAAATTGGTGTGGTGTGTTTTACCAAAAAATGCTTTATTGCATAGGTTTTCTGGTTATGCGTTAATTTTAAGGTGCTTTTTGAAGCATAAATTGTTTGGTTGACAGATAATGCACATCATTAATCCTACTTGACATATTGGTGTTTAGCGTTACCATTGTGCTATTTTATTACAATAGTAATACTGTAGAGCATAGAAGCTGGCAGTGAATTTGAGTTGCCAACTTCTGCTGTGAACAGCCTTGAACTGTTCACAGTGACCTAAAGTTTTGGTAAGCTAAGCGATAGCGATTTAGTACTTCAAACTGCTCATAGAATGGCATACAGTTGCAAATAATGGAATTGTCAACTTTGGTAATGAAGATGTTTTGGAACATATGTATTAGTAGTCATTATGCTAGTCAAAAGCTATTATTGCTGGACTTTAGTAGTATTGTGTGGTAATACATCTTAAGCATATAGTTTTCTTACTAGAGAAAATGCTCTAAATTGTTAAATATTTGTATGCCAATGCCAGTTAATATGCCCGTTTATTGCTTTTCGTTTTGACTTTTTTTACACAAACTCAGCTATTTTTCTTTCAAAAGCAGCACAGGTTAGTGAACATCAATCTTTGTGTCTAAATTCATAAATTATACTTAAATTGTGACATCATGCTCCATAATGTTTTGCTATAAGCAAATTTTCATCATAATATCAGTGTCATGCAATATCAATATTTATTAATAAAACATGTTTTTTGTAACAAGCTGATTAAAATAATAGAGCCTAATTAGATTTTAATTGTAAAAATGTAAAATCCAAGATCTGAATTCAAGATAAGATACCTAATGTTTCGCTTCAAAAAAATATGGATGTAATTAAATGCTAAAATTTGGGTCAAAATTTTTTGGCAGTTTAGATAAATTGTGCTTTTGCCTGACACTTACAGTTCCAGTTTTGATTCTCCCATATTTTTAGGTTTTGTTTAGTTATTTAACAACTAGTCATAAGTCACATCTGGCTTCGGCTGAATATGTGGCTTTTTTCTGGAACTTCGTTTGGTATTTTTTTGCCTTCAGACCAAAGCCAAGACGTATTTGGCCACTAAAACTCTGAATTTCAAATTACTGTATTTTTCTGACAATAAGGCACAGTATCAACGAAAAGCTTTTATTGCTTTTCTTACATAGCTTGCACTAAATATAATTCCACTTACAAAGCTCGAAATTATGTCACGACTAGGGCAAGTTTTTCCAACTTTTTTACGGCTTCGGAGAGCTTCTGAAACACTCAGACTTTACATAGTTCATACAATATTTTGAGCTGTTTCCGTAAATTTTATTTGGCAACTTTTTGTAACTTTTTCGATTTTATGTGCAACTTTTTACTGCAGCTTTTATGAATTTTTGTGCAAAATGTAAAAGTTTGATTTGAAAAAATAAGCTTTGAAACTACAATATTTCAGTTTAATATTGTAGTATTCTTTTTGAATTGTATAACAATGAGCTTTGTGATGAATTGGCTGCGCCTCGATGTTATCTATGATGCAACAGTTGGTTTGCTTTATAGAAGTTCAGCTACAATTCTAGAACTGTACTAGTATTATAGTATCAGAACCAGGCCTGCGGAGCCATTGGAGAAAAGGTCTGGCTCCAACTCCAGCCCTAAAGCTCTCAAGGCTCCAACGATGTTTTGTTTAAACTCACTGTGGATAGGCCTAAATCCAACTCTTTACTGCAACTTTCGTTAAAAATAAATGCAACTTTTTAGTGCAACTTTTGTTGAAAATAAATGCAATTTTTTCAGAATTTTAGTGCAAAAAAAACTTGCCCTAGTCATGACGATAAAGAGCGTATAACCCGGTATATATGTATAAGGTGCACGTTTGTTTTTTTGGTATGTATTTTAGGTATGCCGTATGGTCTGAAAAATACGATAAGTTGATGGAATCGTCATTTTTACCGAAGTGTAATTATAAAATTCAATAGTACGGAAGCTTAAGAAAATAACAGAGCTTAGAAAATTCATTTGTGAGTGGTGTTGATAGTGTTTTAGTGATTTTTTGATCAATGTAGAAAAACTAGATTTCATCGCCTGTTTAATTTTTTTGACGTTATTAAAGTGGTAGGCTCCCTTTTATATATTATATTGTGCTGATTGATATCCAGAGTTAATTTACCGCAGTTACCGAACTTAGTTAATTTTTATGGCATTGCCTGAGGCATTGCTACCAATCAGTTTGTGACTAAATTTGCTGGCAACTCGTTAGATAATTGCTTTTTTGCCGATTTACTTGACCATGATATAATTGCAGAAGCAACTGGCGAGGTTGTTCAGTGTTATGTTGTCAAGTGTCAAAACCAGTATAGTCAGAATAATTTTTCAGTTATATTTCAGCACTAATCAGCATTATTGTGGTGCTAACTACAGTAAGTTTCAAATCTTTGATAAAGCATTGTTTGGGCACACCGCGTTTTTCGATTTTAATGTTTTTGCATAGCTTGTTGCACATTTATTTGGACAAGTTTATAATATTTGCAGGCAAGATAGGAAGGATTACGGCTTAGATAAACATTACATCATGTATGTGCAATGCAAATTATGGAATCTTTTTTGAGACTTCTGTGTGGAAAATATTCTGCAAAAGTGTGTCCTTATGGTAGGCATCAATTCATTTTATGTAATGGTTGGCCCATTTCTTAGCACTGTTGTCATCAATTGCAACTTTTTTATTTTTTGACACCAGATAATTTGTGCTCAAAATTTTTTGATTATATTAAAATTTTTGCAATAGTTGTAAGCGTAATTTTAAGCTTGTAAACTAAACTTTACAAAGTCTTGAGAATTTTCTGGGTCAGTTTGTTTGTCCTTGTCATTGACCACGCAATCAATCTTATATTCACAATATTTAGAAAATTTTGGTTGCGATAGAATTAACTAAGTATATGCTGTCTGAATGAATTAAAAAGTGATAATCAATAGCGTTTGTGGCCCTTGCTTGAAACTGTGTGTTATGCTATATTTAGCAAATAATAAGCTATATAAAATTACTTTTGAGTGGGCAATTAGCGCAATTACGAGTTCGATTTTAGACGATTTATTCTAGTTACACTTTTTTAGTTTTGGATATAGCTATATAATATTGCGCTGTTTATGCTTGTTTTTCACGTTTAAACCTGTGCATTGGAGTGTACTCTATTAGTTTATTTCGTTCATTTTGGCTAGAGATTTTCAATGAAATCCTTAATCTAGATAAGAAGTAATTATGACCAAGGTTTTTCGGTTATTACTGGCCATTGTGGATGTTTGCAACTGCAGTACAATCAACATTGTGTGTCTACATAAATTCCGTGGCATAGTGCCTTAGATCAGCTACAAAAAAAGAATTAAAAATATTACTGTGGAAGATTTTTTAATAAATTCTCAGACGATGTTTATTATTGTTGTCAATTATTGTGTCTTGTAAATATTATTTAATCAGAAAATCTGCCATTATGCTCTAATTTGCAAATTTTGGGAATGTAAAATTACAGTAGCGATTGTTGAAAGTTCATTAGTGCTGACTTAAAAATATTAATCTGCTTGTCATAAACTGAATTAAATATTGTCAAAAGTAATAATTTTGGACAATTTCATTACTTTTGACAATGCGAGAAGTAGTTTCACGAAACGTAAAGTTATGTTCCCAGTTGTATTATAATTACATTTTATTCACCATGTTGCCTTAGCCTGGAGACAGCGAAGGGACTTTTCGGTATTCGAGTCAAGCTGGCACCTGTCTACCACACACGGTGGAGGCTTCACAGTGTGAAGCCTCTACCGTAATATAAAATGAAAGTTTACACTGTCCAGTTTATTGCTAAACAACGTTAAACAGAGAAGCTGTGAATATTAATTCGTATAGTCTTTGGTTTGCCCCCACCGGGACTCGAACCCAAGTCTACCGCTTCAGTAGCAGACGTTCTGTCCACTTGACCACTGATTGGTTGAGGTTTTATTTTGGTTTTGAATTAAAGTAATATATTTTTAATACTTTTACTGAAGTTCCTAACTACTATTTAGAAGTCCGCTATGCACATCAGGACGGATTGGCTTCTGGTGATATGGCTTCAACTAATGCAAAGGAAGCATGGGTTGATTCTGAGGAAAAGATGGCTGCGCACTACGAAGACATCACCAAACATGGAATCGTAGAAGTGAGGCCAAAGTTGTTATTTTTTTCGCTTTTTCAGCTTGTTTTTTTGTTTTCGTCCTAATTATTGTAATCGTTTGCGCTTGACATATAAGGGAAATTTAATATCATGCTGCGTATGCTACAAAGCCCGAACAAGAAACGCTGGTCAAAGATGAAAAGTGTACCACCAACCCTTTAGTAAGTTACTGTTGCCTCAGAATTATGCTGAACTTGAGTTCCGATAGGCTATAATACCTAAGAAAAACTAGATGGGAGTTTGCCAGCAAACCCAGTGAACAACTGACGCATAGCTAATGCTTCGACACTCAAAAGTACTTTTTGTCTACCGTAAACTCAGCAATTATTCAAAAATATCTGATTATGGAACCTCCAGGAAAGTAGAGTCAAAATAATTGTCAGTTAAATATCTCCTGAAATCATAAAACACTGGCATCCTTAGTTGAGCCGTTCAAAAATTGATTTTTGGGGGGTCCCGGAGGGGTGGCACCCCCAAACTATGTCAAAATATTTGTCTGTTGAATATCTGCTGATATCAAAACAGACTGACACCCTAGCTTGAGCTGTTCAAAAAATTGATTTTTGGGGGTCCATCGGGGGGGGGGGGGGGGGGAGGGGGGTGGCATCCCCAAACTTTGTCGAAATATTTGTCTGTTAAATATCTGCTCATATCAAAACAAACTGGCACTCTAAGTAACGCCATTCAAAAAATTGATTTTTGAGGGGTCCATTTGGGGGGGTCCTCGGAAAAAATTGATTTTTGGGGCCTTATTTTGGGGGGTTCCCGGAGTAGTTGCCCCAAAAAATTTCGGGAGAAATAATTGCGTTTGCAGCTCAACAACTTCACACAAAAATTAGATTTTGATGTTTTGTGGTTTAGGAGAAGAGAGTACAAAAATTAGGAAGAAAAAAAGGGAAAAAAAAGAAATAAACCTCATCGCGGCCAAAAGTGCGGTGGTTGGGATAATAGGGTATCTTAAGACATACAACCATATAAAATATTTTTTGCCGTTTTTGACTGAGACCGCTTTTTACGCCGAACTTGCGGGGCGGTTTTCGGGTCCTAAAACCAAAGTCACGTGACCTGTTGCCTCGAAATTTGGTACAAACATATAATTCATTAATCTCAAACTCCTGTCAAAATTTCATGCAGTTAAGACCCAACCGTTCTCGAGTAATAAGCAAAAGTTTGAAATTTCGCACTCGTTAGTTGGAAAATGGCCGAGTAAAAACGAAGGAACTCGCGACGCGAACGTCGGTTATTCCAATAAACTAGAACGCGTACGATTTTGAGCCTCCTGTTGCTTCTTCGTGCTTTGCGAGAAAATTATTAGCAACGGTATATACGAGTATATATCAATTATTACTAAAGTATGGCTTGCATTGACAGTGTATAGGGGCTTGATCTTATTGATGCTATTAAGTCTGGTGCTGAAGTGTAAACACGGATTCGATTCCCAGTAGAGTCAAACCGAAGACTAAAAAAATTGGTATTCACAGCCACTTCGCTTTACGTCCAGCGTTAAAAAAATCATCAATGTAAGCCTCCACCTTGTGTGGTTGATAGGAAGGACTGAAAGACTGCAAGGTCCTTTCACTGCCTTCTGGCCAAGATCTAATTTTCTGTATATAATTATCGTCACCAACTATTGTCGTAATTACGTGATTCAGACTTTTTAAGGGCCTGATTGTAATTTCTTGCTCGTTTTCGACTTTTGTTTCGTTGCTTAATTTTTTTTCCTTTCCAGGTTTCTGGAGTTGATGTAATGGGAAAACCAGTGATTGTGGTGAGCGCTTCGAGATTGCCTCCAAGCAAATCGATCGACCAGAGGAAACTTTTCAAGTAAGCATTGAAAAAGTTTTAAAACGAACGTTTCTTACGACATAGCGTTATCATTTAGACGTTTCTAAGGAAGTCTGTTTGGAGATGCGTTTACACCGGACGCGAAGCATTCAAAATTTGACGTCATCGACAACTTGGGAAAGGTTTTCACCGATTGCAAACTTCGCGAGCGGTTGCTTAACTTTACTTGGACAAAATTGCTTTTGAATGGTTGGCTAATTTTGAGCAAGTGACGGGAGCGACCACTTGCGAAAGGTGCCAATCTTCGCTTCGCGTTGCTTCGCGTCCGGTGTAAACGCACTTCTACAATGGTTATTTTTTTAACACCATCGAACATAGAGTTCAATTCCGCTTCCACACAACACAGTTGGACAGAAATCCTACGGGTTCTCGAGAAAGCAAGCTCTCTTTTTACATTTTAAAGTTCAATGAAAGGTTTCTACTTTTAGTTATTTGAAGTACACATTGGACAAGTATGTCGAATCGGATTACAGTGTTGTGTATCTGCACCATGGTCTCAACAGCCAAAACAAACCTTCCTTCGCTTGGCTTCGAGATGCTTACAAAGAATTTGATCGCAAGTAAGCAGTTAGTATTTTGCTTCGTTGTTTGAATTTCAGCGGACTATGAACACGATAGTAAGAATTCGCCAAGAGAACAGTTTTCAGTTCTGTAACGCTCGCAGTAGTTATGGTAGAAACATTCGCAATGTTTTAGTATGCAGATGTGTGCTTTCGATATTCACGCAGTATGTGCTTTTGAAATGGTGAGCACTGTAGTATGGATTATCTCCTAATCTTTTTATGCTGATTGAGTGTGGTAGGTTTTTACTGCCATTCTTAATTAGTTTTATCCAGCTGGAGGCTGTGCTGGTAAAGTCACGTAAGAAGAAAATCTTCAACCTTATCCCCTACCCCAAACTATCCCCTAACCCAAACTACACGGTTAATCAAAATATAAATAAAGAATAAACAAGCGACTGACCGCCTTTTTTTTTTTTTTTGCTTGTTCTTTTTCTACCACGTACCTTAGCCACGTGCTTGCATCAATGTATCATTCATTCATTGTCATCTTTTCTGTTGAACTTGATGCCAAATAGTTTAATTTGATAATAGTCTGTATACAGCAGTAGCGGATTATTTTCTCAAACCATTTAATAAATCATGAAGATTTGAAATCAGTAATGTTTATCATTTCCAGATACAAGAAAAATCTGAAAACCTTATACCTTGTCCATCCCACCATGTTCATACGAGTGTTGTGGAATGTATTCAAGCCGCTGATCAGTGCTAAGTTCGGTCGAAAAATTCGTTATGTAAATTATCTAAACGAACTTGCTTCAGAAGTACAGCTCAACCAACTTCCAATACCACCCAGCGTTTTGAAGTAAGCTACCTCGCTGCCACGATATTTCAAATTTGGAGCCTAGAATTATATTAAGTTGGGCAGCACCGGACGTTTTTGAATTATTTGCATTTTACAAAGGATTCTTAATTTTTAAGTGTAGTTTTATGTTTTGCTGAATAATATGGCTATGATTTGCGCACAGTTTCTTATTTCCAAGGTTTTGAGAATCATTTACTGTATTATGCAGACTAATAAAGCCGTAGCAATTTTCGTCAGAACTATTCTTGGAAAGTCTCATTGTTTTCCAATTGCTTATAGATGTACGTATAGATGATAAACTTGGCTTTTAGACCAATGCAAATTCTATGACGAATGCTTCGATACCTAAGCAAGCTCATAACAAAACAGTCCACTTTTCTATTCGGTGTTTTTGCTTTTAACAAGCTTTTTATGCAGTATTGTCATTGTTAAAGCAGGTCATGTTACTTCCTGTTCAGCCTTACTTTTCTCTACAGCTTGAAGCGTCTTCGTGTACCAACCTTTTTAGTATGTACTTTTGGGCTTCCAAGTACAAAGTTTCATCAGCTTTTCTCAGTTCTGAAATTTTCAACCTGATCATTTAAAAAGCGCAATTAGATTACATCGTTCAGTGGATAGATCGTATGCCACTGAAACGGTAGACTCGGGTTCGATTTCCAATCAGGTGAAATAAAATTTTGAACTAATATGTAAAGGCTCAGTTAGTGTAAGCCTGCGCCGTGTCTGGTAGACAGGTGGTAGCTTGACTTAAATTCCTTTCGTTGTTTCGTGGTCAAGGCAATATTTGAAATAAAGATGTAATTGCGATTATCGTCATTTCATACGATATCTTCTACGTCAGATACGACAACCAGTTGATGCGAAAAGCGAACGATAAAAACAACTCCACTCAACAAGTAGATGCAGCTGACAGTACACAACCCGTTGAACCATTACCAACCCAGCAGTTTGGAGTATCCCTTGAATTGTAAGTTTATATTAATTCCTAATCGCAAAGTTAAGACAATTTTTTGTAATTTCGCTGTTTTCCATGTTTTTCCAACACTTTCTCCAATTTGTGTATATCCAGATGTGCAGCACCCTCCCCGAAGCCTCAGATCTTTCGTAGTTGCCTAGTTTACTTAGCGTATAACCTGTTGAGAATATATTATTGTGATTTAGGCGTGGTAAATGTTCCAGGAAAAATTTTCACGAGCTATAGCGCCACCGGAAGAATCTTTGAGGGATTTGAGTTCAAGTGAAATTGTTTTGCATAAGTTTTTGAAAATGTTAAAGAAACCGTTCATACATGCATTAGAACGTATTCGAACTTTGTTTAACATGTAGCTGATTGGCGCGTAGAATAATAAGCTGTCATTAATATTCACAAACCAAAACTTCCTCTTGTTTGAGAGCTCATTGACTTGCAGTAATTGATTTCATGCATCAAAACAAGCCGTGCGCTTGAGTGTTTAAGCTTACCTTTGAATTTGTGTTTGAAGCTCGACCACACAAATCCGCAGTTGAGTCTAGATAAGAAGAAAGAAAAGCAAGATAATGCTAAAACTAAACTATTTACTTTTTTAAACCTTTTAATTAAAATACGTTCATATAAATGTAATTTTTAGTCTTGAAGAAAACAATCCCGGTTTCAGTGTTCCGAAGGTTCTACTTGAAACTGCTGCTTATTTACGCAACGGTGGTAAGTCCCAGCGTGTTGTTTTAAAAGCACTCAATTTCGGGCCTGTTTTTATGGATAGAAACACATCAGGACTGTTTGATTTTGATCATAGCGCTCATCAGCTTTTACAGTTTTCGTTGTTTTCCTTGAAATTTGTTTTCGGTTTTTGGAATTCATATCTTTTATGCTTATGAAACACGCTTTGTACGTCCGTCTAGCCAAACTAACGCAGATCATTCGTTTCGAGTTCTCTTTGCAAGTCTTTCATCATTTTACCCGGCGTCGCATCAATTGAGCCTTACCATGCAACGCCACTTTATCTTGGGCTGATTTGGCATGAACTTATACACTAAAGGAACAATGGTTGATACTTTGTTTTAATTTTGTCATTTGCTAATTTTGCAAAACATTTATATGTAATGGGCGCTCACATGATCAGTTGGTCTGTCTGGAAAGAGTCAAAATCGAGTTTTGGTAGATTATTTGAGAGTTTAAACAGGAAGTGCGACGAATGCACTTTCAAATTAAAACAAAATACAGTAGATTATGTTTTATTTTCCAATTACGTGTTATATGAACCAGAGTTGTAAACGGGCCCACTAGTTCAGGCCCGAATCCGAAAACTAATTTGAAGCCCAAATCATGCCAGAAAAAACCCGAAAGTTAGTTAGGTCTGAAAAATTTAGCAATGTTGCCAAGTTTTTTTGATTATCTTTTTTTGTGGACCTAAGACAAAAAGTGCACCTCAGGCCCGAATTAAGCCCGAAATTTTTGTCAACTTTAGGCCCGAGTCCGACCCGAAAAGCCCGGCCTGACTTACAACTCTTATATGAACGCGATTTTTACCTAAAAGAAATGCGTAACTGCTTAGGCTCTCCTTCTTCCAAGTGGTGCGTTTTTCGCATGCACTTCGCGCTCGCTATTGCTCTTATAACAATCAAAATGCACATAAGTAAGTTGCCTCTCGCTCTCTGCCGACTCTTTAGCCATAAAGCGTAAAGATGCCGATTATAGATAGCCTTTTTTTCTGATACAGTGCAATATAATTCGGTTTTATTTTCAGGTTTAAACACTGTCGGCTTATTCAGGCGGTCTGCTTCTGCCGTTGCTGTGAAGGAAATACAGTCGCTGTACAATGAAGGAAAACCAGTAAGTAGTTTATAATCCTAATCGTTAGATTGTTGGCTGCGTTGGATTGCATATTACCGAGGAGCTAAATTTCTGTCACCTTTTTCATTTGTTAGATTACGGTTTGGGAGTAGCGTAGTGACCAGTGACCAGCCAGTTGGTCGAGCAATAACGCCGTTCGTCTTAGGAGTGGGAGGTCTGAGGTTCGAATCTCAGGCCGATCAAATCGAACAAAGCGTTGCCAACAGCTCGCCGCCGCTGCGACAGTTTGTCGAAAGGAAGGAGCTGTGTTGGCCGCAGCCTCAATGACGCGGAAATTGAACCCCACAAATTCGTTGCACTCTTCGACGTAATGCAGCGAGTGTAATGGAAGATTTTATTAGGTAGCGTAGTGCTGGATCTCCTCAAACGGACAGGTGACCAGTGACCATGCATTTGAAAGTTTGATGCTTCTTAACAATTGTTGATGATGCAAATCGAATTGTATATTGAACATTAAATTACAGCTTTAGTCTAGGGGTTTTTCAAACTGTGTGTCACGGAAATTTTCATAGTTTACTGAACAGGAGCTAAAGGCATGCATGGTTTGCTTACCCGGCCCAACTGCGAAATAAAAGACTAATGCTATTGCTTTCCGAAAAACCTGATTTCCACTGGCCAACTTCGGTTGAAAGACTCGCAAAAGCAATTTTTAGAAAACAGCTTTAAGTGTAGTAAGACGCGATTACGTTAAAAACTCTT